>CM021541.1:4271282-4290601 GCA_010994315.2 Pisaster ochraceus | reverse complement strand
GTACCAACCTGGGTGAGCTCCCTGCACTTGTCACATGACACCTCCGGAACACTGGCCTCTACGTCACCAGAAATGCCATCATTGCCAGCACGTACATCCTCCTCCCCGTTAGTCGTCATGACAACTGATACAAGTCTCACCTGTAACTGGAATACAAACATTACACACGAAAAAAGGTCAAAATGTGACACAAAATGCAGCTAGGGACCTGAGCGTAAGATTCTCTGAATATTATCAAACCTCCAATGTATTAATTACGATAATCGTAACCTTCCATCCTGGATGGATGGATGGAGGGTCACAATTATCACAACTGCCGCCAGTGTATACCCGTAACTTTTTGACCACTAGTGGAAATGACATATCTTTTTGAAAACCACTAAAAGAAATCTTGGAAATGTTTACTTTAACCATTACCTCCTGACAACTCTGTCTCCCAGTCCAATCAACTTCAAGTCTAAAAGTTTAAAACAATATACATGTATCTTTGGAGAAGGTATACTCAGGGTGTACTTCTAGAAATTATACCTTAAGGCTCCCCAGAGAGCCTTATAAAATAGGAGCCACCCATTATGGGTCTCTGTAACGCTATACATTTTCAAAATGGTCATTGATAGTTCAACATCTTAGTGGTCTTCAGCCAGGAATAACTTCAGCTTCCTTTGTACTTCTCATCTAAAACTTTCTCAACAAACTCTACATACATTCACAATACATAGTGAATCTTTTTAGCCAAATTACATGCAAAAACCTCTTTAACAAATGAAATTGCTTACATACCTACATTGTACTCCTGACTGTTTTGCTGTGAAAGCACACTCAACACTTGACCATTTTGAAAGCATACCGTTACGAAGACCCAAAATGGGTGACTCCAATAACAATGCTCATGGGGAGCCTTATAGATAGTTTCAAGAATTACTCAGGGTGTTAGCCCCACTTGTGTGGCCACGGATTCCAGAGCTTGGCCAGACACACCCAATTTTGGGCAACATCGCGCCCCATTTTTTGTTAAGCTTAGCGATTCAACATGTTCAAAGGAATTTAATTTTACACCCAAAGCACTTAGGGCCAGCTCAGAGGTAAGTGAACATATTTAGTTGGTTTAAACCGCTGACCCACCAGTCAAGTAGGGAATGCACCTTGTATCGCCCAACGCTCAGCTGTAAACAAGGATTCAGAGAACTTGGCCACACAAGTAGGGCTATCAGGGTATACAGAAGTACAGAAGTACAGAAGTACAGAAGTAGCCTAGGAATCCAGTAAATTGGCAAGAATAATTGATACATCATGCTTTAGTGGGGCTATTTTTTACTCATGTTCGCACGCAGGCACGCCCATAGCAAGCTCATCACACTCATTCTAGTCTGTTGCAAGATTCCTCTTGTTTTGTTTTTGTCATAATTTTACCCACGAGAGGGCACTATCATCCACAAACTGCCTCCAAATGATAGTGCCATCTCACAGGGAAATACTGTGACAAATCAAAACAAAGTCTTACACCAAGACTACATTCGTTCATGCTTCAAAGGCGCACTGACCCAGAAGCCGATGGAGTTGCAATGCATTTTGCACATGCGCATACATGCTCACTCGTCAATCGGAACATGATGTCTAAAACGTAAGCGTGAATCTACGATTCTTTTTCTGGAAAAATGTCATCCATGGATAAATTTGTTATTTTTGGACGCCTCAAAAGTTATATTAATGCCAATGGCATTGAAGAATACACATGTATATGAACAGAATTTCAGCTTCAAAAAGCAGGTAAAAATATTTTTAAAACATTAGTTAAATTTTTTTTAGACTAATGTAAAGAAGCTCTAGTCTATACCTAGCCCAGGTTGGACACTGACGTCCTACCAGGGCTAGTCTATACCCAGGACGTCAGTGTAGTGCAACAGACACTGATCAATGCTGACGTCCTACCACTGTACCAGGCCTAACTAAAGTTCTAAATCTAAATGTTCTGCCCCAACTTGACAATCAACCCAACTATAGTTGGGACTGGTCCCAACTATGGTTGGGACAGGTCCCAACTTGAGTGTTAAGTTGAGACGTCCCAACTAAACATGTAGATGGGATCGCAGTAAAACACAAAGCACCCCCATGAAAAAACAAAACATTAATAATTAAAATAGTAAGTATCATAGTATGAAGATTTTAAGACCACTTTCCCTTGCCCTTGAGAATATTTGAGATTAGTTAGAATGTTGGTTCTCCAAGAGAAGGGAAATTAAATGCTTAGGCTTAGGCCTACTTTGAGACTGAAAGCGTCACCCGGCGGCATGAGCATGAGGCTGCTGTCACTGTCAAAACTATCTACGCTGACTTAGCGGTCCATTATATGAGCGATATGCTATCATTCCAAACCTTGTCCTGGGCACCGGCTCGCGACCAGCTCTAGCTCCATCATGAAAGTTTTGACATAAGTTTGTATAAAAAACCGAGACCAGGGTTTGAAATAAAGAATCTTGTTAATTAATGCCTATCGCATCAGCTTGTGCGTCTGCAGTAGTGTTACACAGTAATAATCCACGCATGATCACGGTGTCCTGTTGAACTGTATGGGCGATCCCAACTATAGTTGGGACGTCCCAACTTTAACACTCAGGAAAAATTCCCCTATCCAGCCACAACTTTTTCATTCGTTATGAAATAAAATAGTATCTAATTTACTCAAATGAGATAAATTTTGGGTTAAAATGAGTGAAAAAGTGGTGGCAGGATACGACAATTTTTCAAACACTCAAGTTGGGACCAGTCCCAACTATAGTTGGGACAATTGTCAAGTTGGGACAAATGTCAAGTTGGGACGGAACATAAACATGTCTAAGTTAAGTAAATCAAAACATGTCTATCTACTAATTCTAAGTTCTAAAAAGTTGTTTCAGGTCGAAATTTATTTCTGTCGAGATTAATGACATGTTCACCTCTTGGTCAATACGTTTTACAAACAAAATAACTTAAATATGTACTCACCAAACAACAGCAACACTCCAAGAAGACATTTAAAGACGTTAGACTTCACAAATTACAATTATGTGTGCGGAAGTACACTAACGTCACCACTTCGTTATGTTTAGGCACGTGGTGTGTTGTTAAATTAATGTTTGATTGACTGATTGTAGCCGAACCGTCGTTTACGTGTTCAGAAAATAAAGTCTTCCACTGTATAGGAAGAGCGCCCTCAAGCGTTATCAACGGCCACTCCGAGAAGGGGGCGTGTAATGGTTGTTGTTGGACATTGGTTTCTTTCGGGGGTAAAAATAAAACAAAAGGGGATAAATTCTTAATTTATTTATAAGAACAATTAATTTAAAATGCCTTCAATTTCATTAGGTCTACTTAATTGTCTGAAAACAACTCGGCCATGCAACTGCGCCAAAGAGCCAAGTTTGGTTTGTTTAGCTGTTAAACCAACAGATTCCAAAATAGCCCCTTGCCCTACCTCACCAAGCTCCTGAACACCTAAAACCATTTTAATGTATTGCTAAATTTTCTGGTCTTAATTGTATTAATAGTCGAACTGTTTGTACATTTTTGCCAGGCCTTTGTTTTTGTGATTTTTTATCATATTTCACTATGTTTTTTTCTATTGTAAAGCTTTTTAATAATTATTGTAATATTTTTAACGATTGTATAATATGTCGCAATTCAGCGGTAAGCTGCGATGACATTTTTAAATAAATAAACATAAATAAGTAAATGCACACACCCTTGCATATGGCAATAACAGGGTCCTCCCATTGTTCTACAATTCCCTTTTCTCAAGAAATTCTCTGTGGGGTAGGGGGGCCTACTACTAGAACAAAGAAAACCTTGTGGGGTAGCATTGTTCCATTGTGTGAAGTACCCGGTGAGTTTGCCGAGTAAGGCAACTATTTTTAGTTCGAGAAACTTGAAACCCAATTTTGTAGTGCACCCATTTCTAAAATTCGTTTCCCAGTCGGGTCTAGAGTAAGTTAAAAACAGAAAACAAAGTTAGTATAAAATCTCAACATCCTCAACAACAAACTATGCCAGACTGGCCTAGTTACAATTGAAAAGAAAATAGAACTGGCAGTAATAAGGGGTCAGGCTTGCATTCCAGAGAATAACACTGGCCACAGGAACGTCACTTCCAAATTCACAAACCACCATTACAGTTTGTGTTTGCCGTCTGTCTACCAGGATAACGATCTTGGTTTCCTTGTACATTTATAGATATGTCACAGGTCTTTGCTAATGTATTTTCAACAGTGGATTGTGTAAACTACTTGGAACAAAGGATTTCCTGATGAAGCGATATACCTCCGTGCCATGGTGTAACCATGGTGTAGCGGAAATCCCTCGAGTTAAAAACCAAAAATCCAAACGATCTTCACAAAATATCCATGGTGTGATGTCTAAAAAACATTATGCAAACAAATATAACGGAAACATATTGTCACGCACGATACAAACAAACTTAGTATATGATTCCTTGTTGAATTTCGATTGCAAAATGAAAGTTATGGATTAAAATTACTTTGGCAGGCCTTGCCAAGCGAATTGGAAATTTATACCAATCTCCGAAAACAGAGACATTTGACAGACTAAAATTACAAACATATTTTTGTCTGACAGATGGGGGTATGTAAAGCATATGGGTCCAAAAGAAAACAGGACACTTAAAGGTGAAAGAAAGTACTTGTCTGGCAAAAGTGCATTCATGCAATGTTTTTGATTGAAGATCGTTTTCCCAGAGCATGCTTTAAAAATGCACACTGCTCCCAAAATTGATGATGAGGTCACCAAGTTGGAGCCTTGCCCAATCCTAGGTTTGGAAAAAGCCCTGAAGTTAAATACAATAAGCCAAACTGAGGCTGGCAGTGAAACGAGTCTGGCCCCTATTTAGTATAATAAGAAACAGTACTTGCTTTTATTGATTAACACAGGGGACACTACCACAGGATGGTAGCATCAACATGAAGGCTAATTTAAATCCATCAGTGCACAATTAATTCGAGACTTGCCCATGCAGTCTACAGCCAGTGAGTCACCACAGAAAAGGCATGACAATATTTAGGTCGCCCGTGCAACTTCAAAATGACCTGATTGAAAAAGTGAAAGTACTTTCTGTGAAGACATGTAGGAGATTATCTTCAGGGTGAAGCGATTTTAAAAAGTATGGGGTGTGGGGTATTATTAAAATGCAACTGCAGTAGAGGCAGCTTTTAAAGAGACCAAACAGTCTGGGTCGAACTCATGAGATCAAACCAAATTCTTCTACTACCTAAAAGTTACAGCATTTCAGGCAAAATTACTTTAAGAGAAGTTTCCCCACTATGACCATCTTCATATGTAATATTATGTGCTAATCGGTGAACATTTAAGTTTAATTTCAGAAATACAGTTAAACAAAAACCCAACTTTATTTCCAACTTTAAAACTGAGCTACTTGTTATTAACAACTATAAATTTGGATTATCATTATTCATCCTAATGGCTAAACTTAAAGAGGATGGAAAGTCCATAGTCAAACTTATTTGACTACCAATTGATGAAAGGTCCTCCTCTCTTGATACTACCACTTTAAGAATCGGGCACACATTAAATGACACAATAATAGTAAGCATTAAGCAACATCACTTTTTTCCCCTTCAATTCCCCCCCCCCCCAAAAATCTTAATACTCGCTGATCATTGTGTATTTTAATGTATATCTGTCTCTAAGAGCACAGACAGAATTGCTTGTTGTCAAAGACCAGATCCACGCTTTGTGTGACCCAACATAATACATGAATAAGCCAACCTGTGACACTTTAAGCTCAATCCGGCATCGGAGTCACGAGAAAATAATTATAGAAAAACCCCATCACTGTTTTCAAACATCGGATGTTAATTGTTTCACTCACTTCTCAAAAACTGTAGCATTTCAGGCAAAACTATTTTCCACCGTGACCATCTTTATATCATCAGACTTTAAATGTTTCAATTTTACCAATGCTGCACACACTCCCAAATGCCAGCATCAAACTCCCATGAGATTGAAACTCAATTCTTTCACCCATTTCCTCAAAAACTATAGCATTTCAGGCAAAACTATATCAAGAGAAGTTTTTCACCATGCCCATCTTTATATCATATAAACATTTAATTTCTCAATTTTATCAATGTTGTGCACTCTCAAATGCCAGCATCAGGAGATCGACGACATCCAAGTTTATGGCCTCATCAGTGGCTATGGCTGGAGTGCAGTGGCTATGGCTGGAATGCCCAAAACTCCCAGTCTTCAACATTGTCGTTGCAGCCAATAATCATAGCCGTAGCCAAAGTCCCCCGATTCAGACAAGACCTAACTTGGTTTACTTTTTCGTAATCCAACATGGGTGATACCATTTCAACTGCCTTGTGTAAATAGTTTCTAAAAATAGTTGTATTTTTGTAACTTTTTTCTTTACCTGTGAAATTAATACTTAAATGGATTCTAGTTCTCTTTTGTTTCCTTCAAAACCAAAAGCTCATTTCAAGTTACCTAAAAAAAAAACCACAATGGAACAAAAATAGACAATAAAAGACATTGACTCATTGAGTGAAGTAGAGATAAATTCCCAAGGCATTTATTGCATGGCATTTCATGTACAAGTATACACGTAACTAACCAGTCTTGTATCCATACAAAAGTGTACAATATTTCTCAATACAATAGTTGTGATTTTTTTTAACAAAGACAGTTTAACATTGTCAAATGCAAACTCCTAATGAAATGTACACATTTACATAACCTTTGACATAATAGGCACCAGTCTAATAATTGTTAACAACGCTCAAAAAGCCGAAGGTGAAATTTGTTTAACAATTGTCTTGTTCACTGACCCAACTAGAAGCTGTATATTTGAAGCTTTGCACATTCCCACAATTTTCGTAAGTGGGCATCACAAGATTTTGATGACATCATCACCTCGTAACCACAATAAATATTAACACAAATGCATTATGGGTGATGCATGTATCCAGTGTATTCAGCTCAAGCACCGTAAACAGGAAGTTGCATCCTAGGGTCACAAGGTCATAGGGCAATACAACACAATGTACAAGCAGTCGACACAAAGGCAAAGTTCCTTTAACATCAGCATTTCAAGTCAAGTGAATTTAAAATCTTAACGCTTCCTACACATTTGAGTCAGCTTACCAGACACAAAATTTGAAAGTAATTAACATACTGTATGACCTTTAACCTTTTGGCACCTGTCTTAAATGTTACATTTTAAAATAGTAATATGAGCATTTGGTTGTGCATAATGCAAACAAAAATGAAATACATAATTTTTGAATGCAATAATTTTCCTTGAGTATTAAACCATTTCTTACAAACCAGTGACCCATTTTCAGCAGATGCTATGAAAAATAGACGGCATACTTCTATTTGATCATTATATTTTTAATCCCCTGATGTGAACATTTATTTAGCAAAACAGGGTCCAAATTCATGGCATTGCTTGACGTGGAATTCTGAGCTTACAGCCTATATAATTACATGCTTTACATTGTTCCACATAAGCACACAATGCCACGTCACACAGAGCCACGAAGGTGGCTTCACAAACAGCCAAGATTGATCTTAACGGCAAATCACTCTAAATAGCTAAGCACAGTGTGATGTCATGACACAAATCACTATGGCAATACTGACAACTCATCTCAAGATGAATCTTAGTGCTTTGAGAAAATCGGCCCCTGGTCTTGAGAAGAGGCTACAAATTCCTGGAACTGGATTGCGGTTGCGGTTACTGCAGTCATTTTTAAAGGGGAAGTGAAATGGATGGATGTGCATTTCTCACAATCCAATGTCATCAACATCCCTTTGAAGATTGGTGGTTCTGACCACACACACGCATAGTTGACATCAATCCTTTGTTCTATGAACCATGATTGTTTGAAATGCCACGGGGGAGTTTAAGGTAAAGTGCGTCGTGGTTTTTCGAAATCACAAAATATAACCTTCATGTTTCACCCAAATCGGTGGTCCCATTTAAAGGAAAATGAGGAATTTAAAAAAAAAGTTTCGTCAAGTTTCTTTCTGCACGTAATTCATGTCATTCTTATTTTGATTGCAGCACGTGTAAAAAGAAATGGTGATTTTTGTATGCATGCCGCATACACATTTGAGTGTCTGCCTAGTGCACAACTCCATGGCATTTGCCCCACTAGCATATTTCAATAGAAAAACTAGTTTCAAGCTTTCACATAAACATGGATGTGTCAAAATGGCTTCATACATATATAGCTCTATGTTTGGGAACCAGTTGCTTGCAATGAACATTACTATTGATTCACTAGTAGCCCGTACAGGACAAAGTATTGAGATGCTGAAGCTGTTATTCAATAGAAACAGCGTTACAGTTACCAGTATGTTTTAAAAGCACCACTAAATCATGGTGGTTTGGCATTAGGATTGTGAAAAGAAATAATTTTAAAGTAAAATTGACATTGAAATTTCGGTAGGGGAAAGCAACATCTTAACAACATTAACCCTCCTACTCTTGGTAACATTTTTCAGCGAGTTGACTAACCATTTGAAAATATATTCAACTGCAGGGGTTTGTGTATGGTGGCACAACTGTGCACAGAACTACATGTACAGTAACTGCGTACTATGCAGATGCATTCATCATTTTATATCATATTGCAGGCTGGCATAGTTTATCTATCATTCAAGACCGCAGTGGATGATATTGAATGGTCAGACAGTAGGAGGGTTGACTGTGTACTGTGTAGATGCATTCACCACATGATATCATACTGCAGGCTTGCATAGTTATTCTACTATTCAGAACCAACCACAGTGGATGATATTAAACCGTCAGACAGTAAGAGGGTTGACTGTGTGCAGATGCGCGGCACCACAAATTGCTGCCTGGCCTAGTTTATCTATCATTCAAATCACAGAGGGTAATATTGAATGGTGGGACAGTAGAAGGGTTGACATGGTGGTGGTTTCTGGTCGGAACAGAGGGATGGAAGAAATGACAAGAAAATGAGTAACTATGTTAGATATAAAAGTTAGTCAAAATTAACAACAGTACATCACATTACAAATCATAGAGAACGCTCGTGGGTTATCTGATTACATTAAGCCAACATTTGTTGAGCGGGGTTGGGGTTGGGGTTGAGGGTATCAGACTATTGATACCTTTCCTAATTGGCTGAATACAGCATTTATTAGCACTTATACATGCTGATGGATGACGATTGTGGGGTCCTCCCAATGTTGCACTTTTGTTTCCTGTCTGAAAAAAATTCCCCTGTGGCTACATCTTGAACAAGCAAAACCTTGGGGTAGCATTCTTCCATTGTTTAAAGGAATCTACATGGGCCAGATAGAGTCAACTGTAGCATGCGTCCATTAGTTTTCTGATGTAAAAACTAACCCCCTTTGAGGGACATTGAACAAGTATGTGTAGGGAAGTGTGCCACTATTCCAATCAGTGTCCATGTAAGTAACAAATGGCAGATAGGGTATGTGTTAACACAGAACAAATACATTTATTAACACACTTGAAAACACACAGACAACCTAAACACGCACACATCAGCGTGTACAAGGTATGTGTGCCACTGTTCCAATTGTGTATAGTAAGAAATGGCAGGTTAGGGTAGTGTTAACAAATGCATTCAATAACACACTTGGAAACACACAACCTAAACACACATACAGACTGAAGGAAAATCCTATTCTTCAACACTTTAAAAAACACTGTGTGGACATGTGTAAGTCCACATAGTGTTTCAAGTCCCTACATTAAGTGGACCTCTTTAGTGTTCTCAGGTCCACACTTCATATGTCGCGTTAAAACACATGTACAATGCCAGTGTGCCACTGTGTGTTCATATTGTGTACGAAAAGTAACAAATGGCAAACACGGATAGTTTTAACGCAGAATAATGCATTCATTAACACACTTGGAAACGCACAACCTAAACACACACACATCAGCGTGTGCTGTGCCAACAGACTCAGACAGTACCTGGGCTAGAAGTAGTACCGTCACTGACAGTGTGCCGAGAATGTTAGGTCTACATGTATGTGCAGACATTAAGACCACTTTAGAAAAGCTACAATTCACACGAATCAATGTGAAATGAAGGCAATTATGTGCATACTCCAAGCCATCCATCAATGTCAACATCTAGTGCAGAATGTTCTTTGGGGAATGTGGAAAAGGGGGGGAGGGACGGGAGAAATCTTTAGCACATTGATTTTTTAACTTTAAGCCGAGCCTATGAGGACCCTGAGGAGGGAACATGTTGGGCAGGAAAACAAAATTTGACAGGGCACTTACTGCACTTCTGTTAAAAAGTATTTGGGGAGGGTGGGGGCAAGAACAGAAGCTCTCCCCGTACTGCAGGACAAATATTCAGAGCTTCTGGAGACTCCTCCGGGAAAGGAGGGGGGTTTTAAGGGGCAATTCGAGCACCTTCTTTCCAAACTTTAAAGTTGAATGTGTTACTTATAAGATTTATACTCAATAGGTTTTTACGTAAGCAGTACATTGTAAAAACAAAAAACTTTTATTACAACAGACACTTTTAGGCCGAGGGTGACAATCACAACATATTTTGATTTGTTTTTGTTGTATGTTTTTTTTCTTCTTTTACATCATAAAAAATATCCTATATTACATTTTCAGAAAATAATTTCCATGCTGTTACAATTAATTTACGCTTTCAATACATCTTGAAGGAATTTCTAGAACGTGTTTTCGGTCTTCAATACCAGTTTGAAAAACACATGAAGAAAACAGTTTGGGTTAAATTAGAAGACATTTCAATTAATCACTTAAAGATACATATACAGCCGTGATTAAAAAAAAAAAAATTGGTTGTTAAATTAAAATCTACTTTATATTATATGCACAAATAGCTTTAAAAGTCTATAAACTACTATTTGCAATTAATTATACATGTATTTTAAAATGATGACCAATTTTTGTAGACCATCTTTAAAGTTAATTTATACTAAAAACCTGTAAAACTTGTCCAAATATACCCCAAAAATACGTAAGCAGATCTGAAATTTGTTAAATTCACACTTTTAAGATTTAGACGAGGGAACTTTACAAGTATGGCACTCACTATGGGTAGACCCCATTCCCCCAAAATGTGTCCACCTAATTAAAAACTCAGTAATGGACAATTTAGTTACTCATCATACAGCAGTATAAAATCAGAGCCCATTTTCAAGACTCTGCTTACCGCCGAATAATCTTTCGATCACCATTCTCCGCTTACTGCGAAAGCGCCAAATTGCAACGCCTTATTACATGGAGTAGGCGCACTCGCACAAGCAAAAATTCCCAGCTAACCCGTGAAATACGCTCGACGTACGTAAGAGCTGAATTCCCTGCTTCTGTAAGCGCCGATACTTTGCTCACGGTAAGCAGAGCCATGAAATTGGGCCCTGGAATGATTTGTATGGCTTGATATGCTGGGGTTTGTTGTCATCAAAAGAGCATGACTGGTACTTCGCTCTAGTAAAGGGCGAGACTTTTTCCCCCCCTAGTATACGAGTGAAGCAAAGATTTATACGGGAACATTTCAAAGGGCACCGAGCCAATGACCAAGGCCGTTGAGTCAATCTCCTCCATTGCCGCCATGAAGCATCGGGGTTGAACTAACATGTCTTTGATTCTTGGCGCCATAAACATTACGTGAGATACCCGTCGACTTGCTCTTGAGCAAAAAAAAAAAAGTTCTGGAAGTGTACGACCAAGTGAAGGGAAATCTGCTGTGCCCACCTGTGTCAGAGCAGACCAATTACTACCAGCAGTTTCTGCTCTCAAAATAGAACAGGACTAAAAATACTTTACAAGATAGAGAATCAACAAGGGTGCAGCCATAGAAATAGACCTTAATGCATATGACATCATTTGAGTCAGGCGCCCCCTTCTAGAGGTAAAAAAAAAGGTTGCTCATTGGCACAGTCCCTGTGCTGCGCGTACAATGATGTGCATTTCTATTGTTTCATCATCGTTTAGCTTCTAAGATTGCCGCATTATGACGGCAATGCATAAAGTCCACAGAACATGGAGAATGCCAAGCTCAATTGTCATCTGTGTCTGCTGTGCACGCCCTCTATATCAGCTGTGGACAACGACTGTCAATACCATGTGACATGCAAAATTGGCCAGATCGACCAATGGGAAAGCTGAGATTTGACATACAGCTAAAATGGCAGCGCACACAAATTGTCTCATTGCAGATGATATGCACTGACAATTTCCACACACAGCATTCTCCAAGGGCAGATTTCACAAAGAGCTAAGATTGATGTCACAATACAAATCACTACTCGTCTTCAGCTGAATCTTTAGCACTTCATAAACTCAAGCCCTGGTTCTATTTCTACGGATGTAGCATAACTCCATAAAGCAATTCACATTTTGTTCATGTAATACTTAGTATAATAGAAGCCTCAACATTAACATATTGCAATTTGTCCGTCCGCTTACATAAAATAACACAAAAACAACACTGAGCATAACGAGGGCGCTCTTTGTTTCATTCTACAGTTCTCATCCACTGTTCTACTCTAACACATTTTAAGTGTGAATGAGAACCAAGAAATGCACCAGTCAGTCAGAATGTTTCATTGGGCAGCCATTTTGATTGGCATTCATTCAAACCATGTACACCAAAGGGAGGCTGGGGAGAAATTACTCTGGTCCCTCTTTCAGAAATTAAAAAAAGCGTTGGACTAGCCTCTTCACTGAGTACTTTGTTTATCAGGAAGTTCCTTCTAACCTGAATACCGTGAAATCCTCACGGTTCTTCCCCTGGTTTTGCCTGATTTTGCTGGACTCAGTACTGCTTTGCCTGATTTTGCTGGACTCAGTACTGCATTGCTAAAGTAAGCCTTCTTTGCAAAGGGGGGCCACACTCACAACCCTGTACCAGTGCCCAATTTTCAGACAGGTAGGCACACAAAAGTGGTAAGCGTAGAAAAACTTTGCTTAGAAGAGACAGGTTACCAGCCGAATTACCATGTAATGTAAACTGTTTGTGAATGGTTCCCTGCAAAGTCTTGCTCAGCAAAAAGAAATTACTAAGTACCATCTGCTTAGGAGCCTTGTGAAGTTGGACCCAGCCCACATTTTTCAACTGTGGGAGTTTTAATAGAGTCAAAGCTTTCCCTTGTAAAAAGAACGGAAGCCAACCCCCAACCCTCCTCACTCTCATGAGTAAAAAAATCATAATAAATCTGGGCCTCAAAAACTTGCCAGACAATTCCATGGGTTTCTAGATTTATTTTCCTGAAGGAAATGGCCGACTTCTGAATTGTTTATCAGGAGTTGCCCGGCTGGGACCAAGCCAGCAGGGAATTTCCTTTTTTCATTCCTAAGGGATATCAACTTCTGAACTGCTATTATTAAATGGTAAGGGGGGGAAACTTAAAGAACGGGTGGGCGAGGGGGCTTATTTCATACATGTTTGGATGGTGTGTAGGGTTATAAATAAGTCCCTTGATGTTAATCTTAATGAGAAACTGTGATATGGCAAAGCCACACTGTGTGTTCATAATCCTTGGTTAAGTAAGGAGATTTGCCAATCAATGGTCTCCAAGCTTCTTGTGCAGTTGGATGATGTGACTTTGGACTCGCTTCTCTTGTTGCAGTTCCAACAGATAAGCCTGTGCATTTTTAAAATCGGGAAAATTGTTGCCTGTGGCACGCATATTCATTTTCTTTACTTTTTTCAAATCTTGGACAAAGCTACATTCAATCCACAAGTTTCAGCTTACAGTTTTAGAGATTTTTTTTGTTGAAAAAACTAATGGTTTTGGGTTTCAAGAATGCATACATGTACCAACGGTGTACTTCCTGTAGAGAGTTGCAGCAGACTACCAATGGTTTAAAGCGAACATTTTTATCTGATTTTCCCACTCGCTTTTAAAATAGTGCCTTTTGTTAGGACCCCTTTGTTTGAGGCCCTCCCCACAAAACTGCATTTACCATGAGATTAAAGTCACAACTCTAGGACCAATTTCATAGAACCGCCGAAGCAGACAATAGTGCTTAAGAAGTTTCTGTAAGCAAAAAATAAGCAGGAAACCATTTGCGAATGGTACATAATGACACAGCATTTTGGCTGGTAACCCACTTCCTGCAAGCACAATTGTTTTGTGCTCTGATAACTTTTGTGCTCAAACAGCTCTATGAAATCAGACACAGGGCCCAATTTCATAAAAGCCTGTCCGCTTACAAAGCGGCAATTACAGGAATTTCTATTTCACAAACACGGCTAACTGTAAGCAAAGCAAAAGGCATGCTAGCTTGGTGCTAGTAAACAGATGAGTGACACAACGATGCAAATCCATTGTGAACGCCCACATGCACCGTCAAATCTTCTTGATCGTTATGAAATACACTTTTGTTTAAAACACATGTTTTTCTGCTGTTGTAAGCCCCCAAAATGTCTACTACAAAATTGGGCCCAGGTCTGCTTGCCTGATAACAATTTTCTCACAGATGTTCTGATGGAACTGTCCTATTTCCAGAGAAGTGCTTTGTCCAAACGGGAGTGAAATTCCTCACAACTGTCTCAGAGATTCAACAATTTTGATATCTAAGACCCCCCCTTATGTTCGTGTAAATCATTAATGATATGCCCCTGGACTGCTGTTTCTCCAGACTTCATAATCAACATTTGCACTGATTGACAGCAACATATGGAGTCACTGTCGTTCAACAAAGGAGTTGGAGGTGTAGTGTGAACCGCAGCGATTCTGGGCCAATTATTTCAAAAGCAAAAAAGAACACACAAAAAACCGCACCAAACAGGCTCTTTACTTTCAGTGACACCTTTAGATACTTACAGTGTGTAAGCATGACAAATATTGAGATGGGTTAGTGGGGGGGGGGGAAGGAAGGTGTCTGACCTAACCTAACAAAATTAGTATGGGGTCACGAGAGCTGCTTTCGCTGGAAGGGATTTCTTTTCTATAAATGACTTAGCAAAATGTGAGGGAAAGAAACGATCCATCAACTTTTAGTTCTGTCAACAGACAAACGACATGGGTAGGGGATTAAAAGAATTATTTATAAAAAAGCAAAAAAAATTTACTTGAGCTTCAAAAAAAGAGAGAGAGAAAATAGGCTCATTTTGCTGAATATGATCATGTGATGTGCCTGCCCCCCTACCCCAACCATGACCTTCGAAGAAGCCAAGGAGACTTTGCAGTTTGGCTGGTAACCGATACAAACTTTGCAAAGCCAATTTTTTCTTATGCGATACTTACACAGACCAGGGGATCTCTGAGCATGAGTTCAAGTTTGATTTGACTTGGTTGGTAACCAAACATAAATTCTCCAGTAAATAGAAAGTAAATGAATCCAGCCCAGGACTTAACATAGATACATAATGACTTCAACTGGTACCCATGATATTTTATACGTTGCCACAGTAAGGCTATCAATCCACAGGTCCCCATGTATACATGCTACTCCTTCTTTATTTGCCTGGTAATCCGCTGCATGACTGATGCCAACGGAGGCTCTCCGAGTAAATCTGACGCCAGATTGTTGTCTGTCCTCACGGCCACTTGCTGCACGCCTGATGAACTGGCAACGGTCGAAAAGTCTCCCAACAATATCGGCCAAACCTGCCGAACGCATTGATTTTCCTTCTCCAAGCCAGTCGGAGACGAGAATCTGTACCTCTAATCGTTCACTCTGGATGAATGGAGGCCGGCTGTTTTTTCTCATTTTGTATTTTTCATGCAGGAGAGGATGAACCATTTGAGAAGGATGGATTGCTTTTTTTTCTTTGGCTGTGACTGCGTCCATTCTGATATGAGCTTTACTTGTTGTAATAACACGGTGTGCATTACAGTAGACCTCTTGTGATTAGCCTGACCATTCAAACAGGCCAAAGAAACTCTCTTTTTTACTTCTCTTTTCCACCAGAGACGTTTTTTTTTGGTATGTTTAAGCGACTTTGGTTTTACTTCATATCCATCAATCCCAGACCCCCCCCAACTAAGTTACCATGTTTGAAACTACGGCTTCTGCTTTGGCTAAGGCTTGATCACAAGACTACCCATTATGTTAACATCAGTGTTGCAGCCAAAAGACATAGCCGAAGCAGAGCGGTATCAGACATGACAGACTCTCTATCATTGCACCATTTAATCCCATTGACATGTTCTTCTGGGGCTAATTTCATAACGCTGACGCTCTCTACTTACGGAGCAGCTACTTCAGTTTCAATCCATAAACCATTATCAAAGCAAAAGGCACCCTATCTCGCCAGTGGATCTCATTAGCAGACGGGTGCCGCAACGACACAAACCCATTGTAAAGGCGCACACAAATCTTAATCATTTATGGAAAAAAACAGGTTTGTGTTGTGCATGTTTTCTGCCATAGACCCCAATGTACATCGCCATAACCCAAGGTTAAATGATGAAAACATGCATGCAAGTACACATCATGCATTTAACTCTCAGCAAATGATCGGCCTTCCTTTGAACACAGTGAGGGCGCTGTTTAAGCTTGTGACGTCATACGCAAAGGGGTCTATAGCGAGAAAGACCGGAAGAAAACCAGCTTTATGAAATTAGGCCCTGAATTCAAATGAAAGTTCCTCTAAGTCCTTGCATCTTTAGGGTTCTTATTAAACTGAAATTGCCCATAAATACACATAATATAAAAAAGAAAGAAATTCTAAAGATGAATCTTAATATGATACAGACATTCCGATCGCCTAACTCGGGGAAACACTTCCCCAAACCTGCCAAGCAGATAAGGTTGTCATCAAAGTATAGCTGCAGTTGTGTGAGTTTCTGAATAATGTCAAAGTGTTCTAAATTAAAACAACCATGGCCCAATTTCATGGCTTTGCTAATTGTAATTGAAAATTCAGCGCTAATGGTTGCACCGATAAAGCATATTTTGGCATGGGTTGGCAGGGAATTTCTGCTTGAGCATGTGAACACTTCATTTTTTCACTTGCACAGCTAGCAGAGAAATTTGCTGGTAACCCTGCAAGTGAAGAATGGTGACCGTAAGCGCAAAATTCCGCGGTAAGCAGAGCCAGAAAGTGGGTCTCAGGTGGTATCAACTCTGTCGCGTTGGTCTTTACAGCCATTTTCACACACTACCAGCCAATTCCCAGGCAATAGAACCCTGGGAAATTCCTGGAGGATTTCAACCCACTCCATGTTCATTTCACATCTAATGTATTTTTCCTGAGAAAAATTGACTCCGTTTTCCAACCCCTGCGGTTAACTCACTTAATCCAAAAGTCCAAAGTAAGGGTACGTTTCCTGTTTCCCCAGAAAGTGCTATTTTTCTGGGAGTTGGACAAGATTAGCAATTCAAGTGGGAAAAGGTCAACTAATTTTTCCGGAGGATATCCAGGGAAATCCATCTAGTATGAAAGGTGCTTATGTACTTGTAGATAAAGCCAATACTTTAATGTAAGTGCCCACTCCTCTTGAATAGTGACCCTACCCTTGCTTAAGAAACTATATTGACTTAAAAGCCCATTTTTCTTAGCTCATGTTTTTTTTTCTTTAAAGCAACTGGTCAGTACACACGTTGTATGAATGTTTAACCGGTTGACCGACAACCTTATCTGCTTGGCATCTCATAAACATTAGCCTACACGTTTACGACTTTGAACTCTAAAAATCTGTGCTGGGTACCAGTATCACAGATGGTTTCCTATACATGTACATGTAGATTGCATAGTTTATCGACACGATGGTCTCCGGGGTAGAGTTCCACTGTATCAAAATCTGTACATATCCGTTGCACGTAGAAAATGTTGCCAACTCGGAGCAGAATCCATGAGATTGTGTGCGTAGCGGTTGTGTTTTTGCAGTAGTGCCTCTGCGGATGTAGCGGTCACTATGTTATCAAGGTGGTATGGTTGCTAGCGTTGTTTTTTCCCCTCAAACGTCTGCCAGAGAAGATCCACTTTCAAGCGGTGCCACAGGTTAATTGGAAGACTCTGCAAAAAGAGAAACGAGAACAGAAAATATTTTATTCTTCTTATTTTCTTGAAGTTCCTCCTCCAACAATGAATGGGGATGCTACAATTTTGTTTAGAAATGAATACAACATTTAGTTTTGATCTAGCCAGTCCAAAACCTCATATTGGAAAACAGCGAAAAAATATAATGTGATTTTTTCCCCACTATTTTTGTTGTGACTCCGATGAACAATTGAGCTTAAAGTTCACAGGTTTGTAATGTCACCACTGTACAATAGACCGACAGCGCATTGATGTCATCCAGCCGACATCTTAGAGGTAAAGCGGTGACGACGCAATGGAAACGCACAGATTTGTATGCGCGGCGCTCAGGATTGGCCAATGAACAACCTCCTTTTGACCTCTAGGCGAGGGCACCCTACTAAAATGACGTCATGTGCATAAGGTTTTTGTATGTCGGGTCACATAAGGGCTGAAACTAGCTTTTGACAATACCAGTGCTGCCTGCATGCTTTACAAACTGACAGACACAGTGATGTTATACTGGTATCTAGTTGCTTTGGTCCAGATTGTGATTAAAAGATGTCTAATAAGTGATCTAATACATATGCATTTGACCCAGGGAAGCAAGGCAAGCAATTACAGCAACTGCCTTCCCAAATTCGGGCAAAACAGTGGGGAAAATTTGGGAACAGTCAAGAAGAACAAAAATTGGGCAGAGAAGACAATTTACCTGTGTCATTTTTCGGATAAATCAACCTCTGCCCCCTAAACCAAAGAGTTCCCCACACACCAATGATCTTACAAACCAACTGAGCAACATGCTTGGAACAGTTTTGATAAAGAGGGCCTGAAGTCCAGGGGCTGGCCCTCCCCCAAACCCTTCCCAGACTTAAATTGTATCAGGCAATGTGCTCATGGTTCATGATGGTATTGCATCATCAATACCATACATGGACAAAATGTGTTCCTTGCGTTCACCCATAGCAACAGTGCAGTCATGTCAAATATTCTAATACACTGACACAGTAACTGTGCTGTGTGCATAAAAACATGTGCTACAGTATGTAGTAAAATGTATCAGTGCTATTAGCTTGAATAAACATTCTCGTACTTCCAGAAAACACAGTAGACTAAATTTGTAACCAAGTATAATTAGTACAGCATATTTTTCTTTCCTCCTGCTATTGTTTCAGCCATCTCTAGAGTTAATGGTTATAATAATAATACAAGACATTTATATAGCATATAATGCAGGAGCCTCCATGCGCGACACAACATAAAACAATCAAATTGAAATGTATAAAGCAACTCTTACAAAAATAAAGATTCAAGCAACTGAGTCTTTAAAAGTCCCCT
>CM021541.1:4257775-4271073 GCA_010994315.2 Pisaster ochraceus | reverse complement strand
AGTTCTTGTAAATTAGGTGTAGTATGTTGAGAAACGAGGTGTACATGAGACGAGGCGAGCAGCGACAGTCTGAGCTTGTTGAATTTGAGAAAGTTTCCTTTGAGTTGACACAGCATCAATTTTCTTTCCCAGACTCTACATGTACATGTAGGCTTTCCCCATGTACAAGCTAGCATATCAGGGAGATACGCAAGCATTGTGGCCAATACGCACGGATGGAGGGCGAACTTTGAAGTGGATTTTAACAAATATTGAAGGAAGAAAACAGGGAGGGGGGGAAACACCCCAGAGTTGTATTCATAGTAGGCAATGAAATATTGATGTGGTGTTTATTTGCTTTGATGTGGAACAATCCGCCCATCCCATCCAGCAATCCGGTACGTGCACAATGAAACCTGTTGCAAAGTATAAAACATTTTTCTGAAGTTTTCACTAAAAACATGAAAAACGTGATGAATGTTTCACAGGTAGGAGGTCAAGAAGTTGCATGGTGTGTTTATTGAAAGCTAGAGGATGGGAACTTATTCACTATCAACAAAATATTACGAATGAAAACAATGTCTGAAGTGAGTTGCCTTCAACATCATCCTTCACAACATTATACAGCAAGGTGCAATTCATGAATGAATAACCAATCCAAAGGACCCCCCCCCCCACCTCCCCATGGAATCCCCCTGTAACTACTGTATGCATTATGCCTGGACAATCATTAAGACATCAACTACAGTGCAACACATTCAAGGACAGGCCATCCTAGAGAGAGCTATGCCTGTGAAAACATGGCCAGGCGAGGCCAGCTCAAGTATGGTGAATTTAACACCTTGTTCCTAATGCATCACTTGTTTTCATTACGGGGTGGGGAGGGGGGGGGGTGGGGGTGGGAGGAGAAATATTAGAAAATATATCCATGGACAATGGACAGGTTTAGTGTGTTTTGTGTAAACAATTCCAAGGTACAGTACATGTGTAGTGAACCAGCACTATTGTTTTACATGTACATGGACAGAGTACAAAGAGGGGGGAGGGGGATACATGGTGAGTTTGGGAGGGGGGGGGGCTAACTGGTAACAGTTCTGCCTGTTCCTTTTTGAAAATACATTTGAAGGACCTTCAAAAATATATGTACATGTGGAAACTGTTACTTATTATTATTTACTATTTGCATGTGTGACTGTCTGATACACCAGCTTGTGAATTGGGAGAGCCCTGAACATGTAGGAAGAGTACCGTAGTGCTACACACATCCACTATCCATCATATTGAATACTTATAGAAAGCTTGAGAAGAAACTGCATACAACAGTGCACACATATACAGTAACATTCACTTTATCCAAAGATGGCCTACAACAAGTGAACCATACAAGTTCAATTGGCGAAAACAAAAATTGTATTCCATCTGTTCACAGGTTTTCAGTTTCACTCCGAGAAGAAAAAAATACCTGACACTCTCTTCTCAAATTAATCCTCGCTTGCTAAACTACCATAACATGTGTGAGACTCAACAACCGCCCCCCCCCCATCCCCTCAAAATACAATATATTGATAGTGGTGTTTTTTCTTATCTTTTAAACACTTTGTGAAAATATCACAGAAAAGTTACTCTTTGTTAATTTGGAAAGAAATTCAGTTTCACAAAGTGAAATCTAAGCCCCCACCACAAAAATTAAAAACTATAAACAATTCAGAGCCTCCATGTTGGAAAACAGTAATAGTCTTGTCCCAAGATGTCAGTGATCGATAATGGGGCGCCCTCTTATGACATGATTTAACCAACTTAACCAGCTCTCTCTAGTGTCTTGGGAAACCTGCATCATTGGGTTAACTTTTTCTTTGTTTTCCCGGAGCCTTTCACAGAAAAAAAATCAGCGCAGGATCCCACAAATAAATTGACGTCGATCAATGTTACTAACAAACATGACCCTAGGGTCACATAGAAACAATTTCTAGGATAAAAGCAGACAGCCAAAACCGCACAGAAATATGCAAAATGCATTACTGCAATTTTTACCATACTGCTGGCGGATTAAAATACAAGAACTCTTTATTGTTTGGTGTTTCTCATAGTTCCTTAGACATTTGCAAACCAAAATTAAAATATTTATGGACAGGAAGTTGCTAATCACTGAACAATATTTCATTCACAAAGAGTTCATTTATACAAATAAGGATGCAGGCAAATTGACTTAAAGAGACTAGCAGAACAGCATTGATGAGTTTTTCCAAACAATGTGTTTGATGTTCCAGTTTTGTAACAACCAAAAGAAGTATTGGTAACAAATGGAACCAAAATGGTTCAAAAAGAAGAAAGAAAGAAAAATGTAATTTTCTGGACAATTGGTGTTGATAGGTGGACCAGGATTTGTTTTTTTTCAGTGACTAGCCATCGAGTTTTAAAAGCTTGCCAGCTCACAAGTCCACCAGTTATTTCACTGGTTTATATTTCATACTAATTAGGGATGCCTTTTAACACTGAACTGGCCAGCCAGACCACTTGGAGTGAATTTTGACTGGTCCTCAGGTGTCTTAACTGGCATTTGGCTAGTGGAACCTTGGTTAATGGAGAATTCTGTAAACATGTCATCATGGGTTTTTTTCCCGTTTTTTTTCATGTACACAAGGTGTTACCGCAAACCCTTACTACATGAACATACAACTACAAGGCTGTAATAATAATAATAATAATAATAATGAAAACTTATAAAGCGCACAAATCCATCAAAGTGCTCATGGCGCTAAATACAAACAACATGTACATGTAGCTCCACCATGCAAAGTTTAAAATCCTACTGACATATCACATCATGTATAAATTCAGCAATCAATGAGATTTTTTTTTAAATGTCACAAATACTTGTATTTTGATCATTCCCGTGATCGTGAATTTACCTTTAATGAAGTTGAATTGCAGAGCCACCATTAAATCAACCTTGGGGGGTAGGTGGTTGGATCAGGGACAAGATCTGTGGTAGTTCAATTAATGTTAACGGCCACTTCAATAATGAAGGTATTGTGTCTGGCAAACAGAGGTGCCTCTTTGAGGGTGAAATCCCGGAGGACGAAGAGGGAGGGGGGGGCAATCCTAAGGGACGTACTGGGCAGTTTCAATAATCCATCTGTGGAAGAGATTGTCCCTTTATAGAACATGATAATGCCTTCTGTATTCAGTTCATAATCCATGTGCAGGCTTGTTATGATATCACAGTGTACATGGATATATGCCTTGAAAACACTGCAGCCATGATGGGTTTTTCTCCCATTTGAATCAGGTGACCAGGGATCTCCCCAGGATTTCTCAATACTGTGTGGCTCTTGGCCAGAGCACGCTGAATTGAAACGAGGTCCTCAGAAAGTTTCCTACTTGGTGTTTATCTTGTTGGTCAAAGCCCTACTGTGCAATTCGGGGCATCCTAAATGGTTTTCTCTGTGGTTTGTGTGAATTTGATCTCAAGTGAAAAAACAACAACCCCAAAACACTTCTTCATTTTTTTCGCCTATCGGCCCACTAAAATTTGTTTGTGCTAAACCATAATGCATGTAATGAGGTTCGAAGGATTTTAAAGTACAAGTCCTTATGTTAGCAGGAATCGACCCTTGCATGTGTTACGTTTTATTGTCAGCAGCCATCTTGTTTATTCCAATTCAACTCACCTATACCAAAGTGAGGCTGGTTGGACAGTCAATTCAATCATTTTGAGCTAAAACAGAGTGAAATCATCACAGAAACCAGGACAAGCGACCCACAACAAAACCATTCAGGCCTCTATATGCTCCTGGTTCATTGGGCCTTCCCATGCAATATGTCAATTGCACATTGCGTATGCGCACTAACACTACTGGCAATAGGAGGGAACATTCTGACTTTTTGGGCTGATGGTGGTGTGACACATACGCATTTGTGCGTCTGCCTATGAAGTGCACAACTCTATGACATGTTTCTGTACGCATGTGTGAATGTAATCAGCATATTTCATTGGGAAAGGCTAAATGCCTGGTTGTCCCTAGCAATGCTCCGGTAAAAATTCAAATTTTCCTCACGGACATGCCCTTTACTTTACAAAAGAATGCCTTGCCCTTAACAGGAAGGAAATATCAGGCCTGAAATTTATCAAAAGGGCTTAATTAAAGGTGACAAAGCAACTTGTATTCAATTAACAGACAAACTTGCTAGGCCAAAACAACCACGCCTGCTCAGAAACACACTTCCAAGACAAGTCTTAAAAATAGTTAGCTGTTTGTGGGACAAGTCCATGTTGACAACAGGGGTCGGGAAAATGAGCATCCCCATCCACTAATAGCATAACTGAAGTCAGTCAGAAATCACCCTAACTGGATTAAAAAAATAAACCCACAAAAAAGGAAGGTCCCCTGACTTTGCCTACTAAACCCGTTAGCAGCAATCTCATAGACAGTATCAGAAAACGGCTGACTGGTTAGAAAATCTTGTCAAGCATAAACACTGAGGACACTGGATGAGGCTGACTTTGAGATTTTATGGCCGCGGCTGATAAAATTAAGTTGGGGCTGGCAAATTGATGCAAATTAGCCGATGAGGTTTTGGCAGTAGAGTGATTGGAGTGCCAGACACTTCTTGAAATAATCTGATGGCTGGAGGGGTGGATGGGGAGGGGGGCAGATGGAGGGGGAGGGGGATATAATGAGATGGAAGGGAGAACTATAAGTTTGTTTAGTGACAATTTAAGTATTTTGTTATACATGTACATCCAACAGCACAATTAGCACCAATAACAGGATGAATTGAAAATGAGAAGAAATGCTCAGTTTTAGATGTGCAGTCAGGTACGAACTGAAAACCCAATCCACGTGCAAGGTCTGAGTGTGATTCAAACCGTGATCCACAGAGGTGAAAGGCAGGGGGGGGGGAAACACTGCGCCAACCTGATCCGACAGAGCCAATCTGATGGATCAGACACAGGATTGGTAAGTTTCTTTAGTACATCGATCAGATCAGAGTCGGCCCTGTGACTTTGTCCACTACCAGACAGCGGAACCAGTTAACATAAAGCTTCTTGTTTCACTGGTCTGCCAGCTTTTTCACAGGTCAATATTACCTCAAGTTTTCCTCTCAACATTGTCATTTGTATGAGATTTGTGATTGGCAAGAATATGAACCCAGAACAAATAAAAAAGGAAACTTTTGTGGATCTTGAGGTATTTCATGGTACTTTCACAACTTGCAATGTCATCATTGGCACTGGTTAAGGGAAACAACAAAAGATGCGAACGATATGAGCCATACAGTCCTTTAAATAAACCACGCAGATTTGTTTACTTTAAAAAAACAAACAAACAAACAAACAAACAAAGAAAACTGCCTTGCACAAGATTACTTTAAAGTTCTCCACTTTTCTGTTACATTATCAAATACCAAGAAAACAGAGCATTGCATGCCTGTTCTGTAAAGCTCTACAAGTTTTCCTTCCCACTAATCAATTCTAAGGCTGTAAGCCACCATAGTCACTAATCAATAATCAAATAATCAATTCCAAGCCACATAATCAATAATCAATCCTTAATTCCAAGCCACATAATCAATAATAAAATAATTAATTCCAAGCCAAATAATCAATAATCAATAAATAATCCATTCTAAGCCACATCTTCCAGATTGCATCTTTTCATGTAACACAATTATCAATAATCAATTCTAAGCCACATCTTCCAGATTGCATCTCTTCATGTAACACAATTATCAGTAATCAATTCTGAAGCCATATCTTTCAGATTGCATCTCTTCATGTAACACAATAATAATCAATAACTAATCAATTCTAAGCCACATCTTTCAGCTTGCCTCTCTTCATGTAACACATCTTGACAGATGGCTGCGTTTTAAACTTGCATGAGGCCTCACCCCTCCCTGTGAATTCTTTTGACATATCCAAATACACACAAATTATTGATAGCATCCTCATTAAAATAAAATAAAAAGACCGCTCGCTCCGGCCTAGTGTGACACCCTGAAATATATGACTGGGCAATATTTACTCTCAGCTCAAACCACAAAGGAATTATACTCAACAACACTGTAAAAACCAGCAGACTGTAACCTTTCCAACACCATTACAGTTCTAAGCATGCTTCAGTACACATTTGCTGCTAAATTTTCACCAGTAAAAGAAAAGCCCCCACTTTTAATTGGACTTTTGGCATGCTGGGACAATCTTTGTCAAGTTCCCTGCCTGCAATAGCAATAATGATTAGAGCTTCACATCAATCCAAAAGGGCACGCAGCTATTTCAACCAAGGCCTTTGTTCAGGTGTTTGGTTTAAAATACATCAGCGATGTACATTTAACAAAATGTGTTGACTTTCACAATAAACTAACCAAGGTTCTCCAAAGGTTTTTAAAAAGTGTCACAATACAGAATCTTTAAGGGTCGTTACATCATTGGCTTTTCTATCACTCTCGTTTTCAATGAACACAAACACACAATCCATCCGACCAGTGGAAAAAAAACATCATCAAATCATTGGGTCCTGTTTTTGTGAAAACAGAGAAAAACGTTTTGCTGGTTTTTTTTGTGCATATTCATACAAAAGCTTGTTTCAATTGATTGCTTTGAAGGCAAATTTCCTTGCCTCACAATTACAATTTTGTCTCATCTTGACTGATTGTGTGTTGTTTCCTTGCATCAATGGCCAATAAATAATAACAACAATGAAGGGGTTTTACTTGTTTCGCATCATGTAAATTTGGTCTACAGACGCCCTCATGGGGTCAAAAATACCGTAAGTTGCAGCAATCGTAAGAAGCAACGGTGAGAGGTGGGTGCTTCAAAAAAAAAAATTCAGGGGTGAGAGTCATGGCTGATGAAAATGTCTAAAACCTGGTTGGAAGGAAGGCTGTAATGATGGCATTTCCACCTTTCGGTAAACCCCAGAGTTATAGATTCCAAGAAGTTTCTGGGAACAGTATCCTCAGTGGAAAAGAAGTACATGGTTTGGTAGATCAAAGAGCAGGCCTTACTTCGATCTGGAGAAAATTGCAGCATTCGGGGCATTTAAAAAATTTAAAAAAATGTTGTCACCAGGAAGATATATAAAAAGGATGAATTCAACGTACAGTCTAAAATTTCTCATCCCAGCAAATTCTCAAAGTTGACCAATTCTGTAATTTACCCTTTTAGAGACATGGGGGAAAAAACCTAAATAAAAGACAGAGGATTTGTTGCAAAGCGACAATGATTCATTCAGCTTATCGAAACAGCAAGATTAACTGTCTCCTATTAGGCAAATGAAACTGTTGTATCAACTCCCCCTAAATAATGAGCTGGCGTTATTTATGACCGAAAACTGACTCCGCTCAACGGACCAGACCACAGCCGGTCGTACATTATTTTTTCTTCAACAGAGCAGGTTACACAGAGTAAACAATTAGTTTCATTGGAGATGTTGCTGGACTGGAAGATTTGTTGGTCAGGCCAGAAGGAAGCAGGACATATTTTTTTAAAGGAGACAAAGATTTTAATAATGATAACGATGATAATAACAGTTTGTTTGTAATGTATCGCTCAAATCCATCACTCAGTGAAGTTCAAGGCGCTTCAGCATTATTACCCTTGGTCACTGGGCCATTTGTTTAATTCCTTTAACCATCTCAGCTCCCTTGGGAGTATGTACAGCCTGTGCTACCAAGTATGTAGCACACCAAGCTAAAAAGGCAACCACAAGAACAATCTCTGCCCTCACATGTACCCATTTACTCCTTAGTGAATGAAAACAGTCACGATGACAGCCGGCATGTACTTGATAAGGAAACTAGACCAAGATGGCTGCCCCATAATTAAAGCCAAACAAGACTTCCCATTGAATTCTCTAGCATTGATGCAAAGTGTACAAGGTACAATGTACATGTAACCATTACTCCCCAAAGGTTACTGTCCTAAACATTGAGAGCTTCTCCTGACTGCCCGTTGCTTCAACCCAGCCATCAGAGTGTCCCTTTCAACGTTCACCGTTTCCAGGAAATTTCAATAAAACAGACAAAAACTGCCTGCTTCAATGACCCAAAACAAACACGTTTATGCTAAGGAGCGACGACGAGTAGTAGATTAGAACGTTCAAGTGTTTGTCCGCGCGGAAGTGGACAAAAAAATGAGCTGAAAATTGTTTTTCGAAACCTCTTGACTTTCCGCTCAATCGTGTTTTTGTACTTTTAAGTAATAGTTTTTCAAAAGACAATCTTTACGTCAATAAATTCTCACTCATCTTCTTGTGTCTGTGAAAGGTTATTTGATGCGATGTTTGGATAAACATTGAGATCTTTTAAAAGATAGTTCAATATGTTTCAAAAATAATCTTACAGATGTGAACGCACCTGGGGTGCTGGGGTCAGACAGAATCAGAATGTGAATTTAGTTTTCAGAATAACTCTCGTAGCAATTTCAGGTGGCAACAACATTTTCCCCCAAAAGTACAAAATCATGTTTGTAAGTTTACATCATGAATAAAAGTTGCATTTTTGTGTTTATTATAAACAACAGGAACAGAAGAAAATATAATCAGGCCTTGCTCTTAAGCTTTTTGAAAAGTAGCCCACCAGGATAGTAAATTGAGTCTTTAACTTGCCCCCAGGAAGTTGTATTCACCCAACTTTATCTGACTGATGTATTAATGGTAGTGATCACAACTGGTTTGTTTTTCAAATGAAATTACATTTGCACAAACTCAAAAATAAATAATCCTTTTTTTCTTTTTTTTTCCTCATTTGAAAACGAAGAATTAAGTACATGTATGTTGCAGAGTTTTTAGTAGCCCACAGGGCAAATTAAGAAGTGGCATTTACTAGCCCAAACCAGTTTTTACAAGACGAAGTTCACTGGTTACACTAGTTAAGGGCAAACCTTATAATAATCTTTATATACAATTCAGCAGTATTGAAAAGTGACACCCAATATTGTAAATGATTCACAAAAACCTCAGGAGAATCAATTCCTGTTGCACTAACAGCATCAAATCTCCCTTTCACACACAGATTCCGTTTTGCCCGATGTACAAACTTGCCTTCACAGTGCAACACAATTGCTCAAACATAATAAATGTATGTCAAGTACAATGTACATGGGGGGTACAACTGCATTTATCTGCTGACATTTACATATTCTCGAGTTCAACGCCCTGGAAAATATTTGACTTAACTTGCGAGCTCCATGCCAGATGTAATTCGCTCTTATACCCCCTGTCTGCTGTTTCCATGAAATGTCATTATTCACCAACACCCATTCAAGTGCGCTGATTCAACAAGCCCAACCCAGTTGACTTCCAGGCATACAAACATCATCGTTCTACCGTTACTTTGTGGGTCATCCATTGTAATTGTGCATAATCCATTGTAATTGTGCATAATCCATTGTAACTGTGTATGTATACATAAATATGATGCAAATATACTGTGTCAAAAGTCAACACATAAAAAACTACCCGGGCTTCATGCGTAATGCTCAATCTCCACGTCCTTTAGTGCCTGATGTTGTCATAATTTCATAAAGATTTATACTTCCTCAAATTTGCTTTAAAGGAGAAATATGAAATTTATATTTGGGTCAAGATACATTTCTTGAAAACTAAAGGAGGTGATAAGACATACAGTGACGTGTACATTTATAGAAATATTTCAAAAAACAACCATGTCCCTTTATCAATCCTGGATCAATGTTGGTTTTATTAAGAAATGTATGAGACAGAGTCTGTATGAATTCAAGAATTCCAATCGGAATAAACGGTGACTTGTTTAGTTTGTGGAACGTACTCATTCATTGAAATTGTCCAGTTTTCAAGCGACATCATAAAGGGACGGTAAATCATTGGTTTTTGGATGAGTACATTCATTCCAATCCTCTAGTTAATATCAAGAAACATTTCATAAGGGATGTTACATGTACATTTTTGTTTCTTGTTTTTGTCAATCATTCCAATCCTCCATTCTGTAAGAAACATATCATAAAGGGATGGTACATCATTGGTTTATGGATGAGTAAGTTCATTCCAATCCTCTAGTTTTCAAGAAACGTATCATAAAGGGATGGTACATCATTAGTTTGTGAAAGAGTACATTCATTACAATCATTCAGTTATCAAGAAACATATTGGTAAATCATTGGTTTTTGTAAGAAATATCAATCCTCCAGTTTTCAAGAGAAATATCATATCATTAATTTTGAAAGAATTCATTTATTTCAATCCCGTACTCTTCCAAAAACTGCTGCGTGACGGTGTGTATTTGAACCAGCCCTTTAACACTAAAAGACCAAAGTCAAGTTGACTTGGGGGTCACAGGAAGTAACCAACTCTATGTACATGTACAGTGTACATGTATACACTGCACAGTTTGCAAAGCGATCTACGGGTGCATGCGTAGGTAGGCCGCACTTCAACCCATCTGGAAGGCCAATCCTATTGACAAATCAAACACTTGGCAACATTCCAAGGTTTTTCTCAAATTAAGAACATTTAGTGAAATTGCAAATTGATTGAGAAACCCAATTTCCTTGAATTCAAAGATAGTCTTGTTGCAACAAGTCAAAAACAAATTGGTTCATTATTCTGTATCATTGTTTTGGGAGTTGATAAAAATTTAATTACATCCATTTTAATAAATAGACCATCAAACCTGCAGCGAAAATTTTATTTTGTTTTTGCGGGGGAAAAAACACAAAAAATTGTTTTTGTGTGTGAGGGATTTCATACAGTAAACATGCTCATGTGGGGCTTATTTTGCTTGCTCCAATCAAAATGACTCCTTCAATATTGATTTGGGAGATTTTTATTTACTATTTTCTTGACTCTGACCATAGTTCATGGGGAAGTATTTCTCTGGAAGTGTGGTTCTGTTATGAACTTTATAATCAGTGAGCTTTCAGATTGAAACTTATCAATTTAGTTTTCACTAAATACCAACCCTGTTTGTTTGTCTTCGGTAACTGAATTCATAAAAATCTCATTTTGTTTAGTCATACAACACCACCACTTCTTGTTTACAATATAAAAACAAAGTTTATATTTCAAAATGTGATATCAAGATTGGAAATGAGCTGGGGAAATCTGTTGAACGGCTTTTGCAACCAACTCTAGGAAAATGGGTCTACATAGTGTGCTAGAAATCAAAAGTTTACATATGTGAGTCTGTATACACTAAAACAGGATTTCATGTACAGAGTTTTAGTATTTGGCCATGTGAAGCATAATATTGTAGTAGCATCCTTGCAAGACTGGCCAAAAAGATCCTGACATTATTTATATATATTTTATAAATTTCATCACACACCCAACAGCGTAAGTGCCAATAACAGGATAGTGAATAGGATACGAGAAGAAATGTTAAATAGTTTTACATGTGAGAGGAAAATCAAAAAATGGGAAAACCCCAATGGGGAAACCCTACACAATCAGGTAGGGACTGAAAACCCAACCCACATGCAAGGCACCGGCAGCTTGACACACTCCACGACCGTAGAACGTAGAACATAAATTTGCAAGGAGTTTGCTATAAAGTCAAGCTGCACTGATAGATTTTCAGTCTGGTTTCCTGACTCTGGGTATACCTCGTCCATGAAATAAAGGAACACACACCAATATGGATCCTACAAGTGCAACACAAAGCGTTTCAAATGCAGCCCCCTTCAGAACAGCTCATTTTTACGCTATTCTGTAGATCTCTCCATAAGCATTTTCCACCTAATTTGATCTTATACTTGCATATTATTAATCTACATGTACACACTGTACGTGTGGGAAAAACAGAGGCTGACAAAAACTCTCTCCCACACCATTTCATGTTTACTTAGTACACACATTCTCCCTTCCCCTCAAAGAATGTAAACAAGCTTCCTGAAGAAAAGAAAACCCACAAGGAGTGGTGATACATTTTGTGTTTTATTTGTGCCAATTCCGCCTGCAAGTTCGGATAAAACCTGAAGCTGTGCAAACTGACCGCAATGAACTATCCAGACAGTGTACAAATACCTTACACAATACATGCAGCGTATGTCTGCAGTGCATGTTATACAGTGCATGGTAGGCCCTATGTACAATTGTACATTGTACAATGTACATGTAACTTTAAAGGCACTGTGCACATTTGGTAATCCCTCCACAAGTTAATGACTATAAAAACTTACTTGGTATATAGAGCACTGGAGAGCTGTTGATATTAAACCATCGTTAGAAACGACTAACTTTGAAGTAATGTAGTTTTAAAGAAAGAGGTAACTTTCCCCCAAAAATTTGAATCTGAGAAGGCTTTCTCAGGCATCTGAAAGCATACAATTCTATGCAACAAAGGTGTTTTTTCTTTCATAATTTCCTTGCAACTTTGATGCCAAATTGAACCCAAATTTTTCACAGGTTTGTTATTGTATGCATACATGTATGTCAGGAAACACCAAGTGAGGATACTGGTCAGTGACAGTTACCAAAAGTATACACTGCCTATGCCTATAAGCGGACAGTATTATACAGTGTGCTGTGTTGTGTAGAGTACATTAGATTAAATTAGGCATCATAGGCATCATAGGCATCACCTCATCCACTCACTGTATCTGTTCCAAATGCCAGTACTGTAAGATCTGAGCCCAATTTCACAAAGAGCTTCTTTCAAACAGCAACTACTGCTTAACACAACAGTTTTCCGTTTAGCAAAAGCAAGCAGGATACCAGTCATAGATGGTACATGTAGAATGGTATTTTGGATGGTAACCTTATTCTGGTAAGCACAGTTTTGTTGCGCTCAGCTACTTTTTGAGCTGAAGCAGCTCTATGAAGTTGCCCCAAGGACTCAAAATTTACACTGGACTGTAGGCCTGAGGCCACTTAATTTAGCATCGGGCCAGTAAACTACATGTAGTTAACTCAAGTCTGGCGGTCCTGTGTTTTGTAATTTACTGTGTAGTATTTTTAATAAAAACTGAGGATTGCAATGCAAAGCTTGCCCCTGTGATTTAGTTTAGACTTTTTAAACACATGTACATCGGTGTAAGTCAAACCTCAATCAAATGCGGAAACTATTTTCAGATTCACCCCCACTTTCGATTTCTTGTAACATTTTCACTTTACCAATTTCATGAAGATAAACTTTAGTCACAATAATGCATAATATAAGATAACCTAACACCCCTTTTAAAATACTAGACTCAGCAGATGCAACAATTACACATCAGCTGGACTGGGGTTCAGACATGGGGCATGACCGTCTATTACCGTACACACAGTGAGTCGCCGGCTAACAGCACTTTGTAATGTACTAGTCACAGTGTTATGAAAGTCCTGGACAAGAACTCC
>CM021541.1:4226209-4239749 GCA_010994315.2 Pisaster ochraceus | reverse complement strand
TTTTTTTCCAGAAAAATTGTACGTCAATCCTCTATTTTCTATTCTCTTGGTGTTTGGGTTTACGGGACAATTGCTAACTGACCCATTTTTATCTCAAACTGTTTTATATTTAAATTGTCAATTAACTAAATTGAAATTTCATTTTCCTTTATGCCAATTCTTCACAACTTCTCTAAAGAAACACCTGATAACCCAAGGGAAATTCAAGCACACATGTTTGACAAAAAGACGACAAGAACACGAACACGAGCTCGCCCGACCGAGAGAAAGAAAAAAAAATGACAGCAGGGTGAAAAAGACAGGAAATATGATACCTTTCATCGGAAGGGTCTGAAGCGAAACCTTCTGGCTTTATTAGGTCGGATCGTTATCAGCATCATATCAGAGCCAATTACTAGACAAACGGCGGAAGGTATATTCCTGAGATGTGGCGGCTGTTTTTTCCACCGTGTTGTTCGAAACAAACGCTTTAAAGCAATCAAGTCATGATTCATAATTTATTGTTCTAAAATGTAGACGAGGGAAAACAGCATAGCCTGTAATCAATAGGAGACTTAAGGAGTCCAGGGACCTGCTTCAGCACAATACAACTTGGGTTACCGGAAATAGGTTACCAGTCAAAAGCCCATGTATAATTTGTGACTTGTTTCCTGATACTGTAAACTGCGGTTAACAGAAATTTTGTGAGAAATATTTTCTGCTGAAGTACATGTAGCTCAATGAAACTAGCCTCAGATGGCAGTACATGTACGTAACAGGGGTGTAACTGTGATTGTCAAGCGCCTTGATTTGTTTTATAGTATGTTTTATAAGAACCTCGTTTAGTATTTATGACTGTTATTGTTATTCCTATTATTGTTATAAACCACAATTTATCATTGTTGCAACAAAGTGACAAATCCTGTAGATTAACCTCCTGAACAGCAAGGGTGGTAACAGTAATGGGTTCACAGACTCTCTACATCAGTACAAATGGGAGACTAGAGGTTCAACCACAAGTTCGCATCGTCACGAAAGTTCAAAGGCAAAGGAAGCCCATTAAATCCCGAAACTGGGTAGCTGTCTCCTCTTTGCTGGTCTAGATATCAAATCCCCTGAAGGTCCGGGGTGTTACAGAAATGGATTCACAGACAACACCACTATAAATAACAAACTAGAGACAAGCGCCAAATTAAAGCCTTGTCCGAATTGGCTACAGCTACATGTATAGCTAGATCACCACTTAGCAACAGCCCTTAGCGACAGCCTAACATCTTCACAATTGAAACTCATCCTCTGATAAAACTCCAGGTATCAGGAAATCCTGACAAACCACAGTCAGCTGACTGAGTAACCTTCCCATGTTTCAGAGAGTTGCTGCTCACAGGACTCACATTTTGAGCTCACGAGAATCGAAAGAATCTGCCGTCACAAAGATAAGGGATCTGAATCTGTATAAAAGTATCCCCGCCTCCAAGGTTTTTAAATTGAAGATTCTGAAATGATGTTCATCCCTGACTGATGTTTTTCTGATCCTCCGGGAGAAGGGGGGGGGGGGTGTCACTACCATCGATGAGTTAAACAAGGACGCTGAATCTTTGGCAATATGCATAGCAATGAAAGTGTCTTTTGGTAAACCGCCGTGCGGAGTACCGAGCAGTTCTGATCTCCAAAGTCGTGACTCTCGTTTAAGATGCTTACTGTCGCCATAAGCACTATGGCTCTATGCATCACACATTCACACCCGTACAGGCAATGCTTGGGGCTGCAGCTGCAAATGTCAAATCAACGTCCGTGTTGTTTAGGACATGATCTTACTCCCTGGGAAAGTAATATCCCTTTTTGTGTGCGGCAGCGTACATGTACATTATTTTATATGCACAGAGCTCGGTAATCCACATGAATAGTGCTTATAAATCCCCACAACCTTTTTGCGAGTTGATTTCTTACAAATGTTATCCACATACAGTCTGAACAGTCTGAACAGTTACAGTAGAGCAAAAATCCAATCAATTCTTGATTTACGAGCAAACAACTCTCTGATTCAAATCTCTGTGTTTGTGAAGATGTATTTCAAATTCACAAAGCCAAACTAATCTACAGAAATTTAATAACAAAGTACAGTTCAGTAAATTAATTTTGTAACATTTGTTGATCTGCAATTAACTTCTGCAGATCAGGGGTTAATTTCAAAGATTCCTGGGCACACAAGATCGCTAAGCACTGAAATATGTTGCTTATTAGCAGCAAAATGTTACCAGCCAAACTAGGGTATACACAATAATTTGTGGCTGGTTCCCCTGGGAAAATGTATGCTTAGCAGTAAGATCTACTATAGCGATACTTCCTGCTTTTAAAAACTCAGAATTTCAGCTCTTCAGAAATAGGGTCCTGGCCTCAGATCACATTCTACTATCTAGTTGCAGGTCAGTCGCCAGTCTCAAGGGATTGCGATACCAGGCCAGTTGTCTTAATCATTGAAGACAAGTCAACCGACTTTTTAAAACCCAATCCCAGGTTGACCTCAGTGGAATGTGAACCCGTGTCAAAGGGATGGACAGATGGGAAGGCATCACTAAATATTTGACCATGTCTTTATGATTCATGTGTAAAAGTATGTAGGTTTTGTGTACATTGTGCGTACAGTAGCACATTTTTCATCGGCTGGTTGAATCACAAATTCATTTAGAAGAACCAGTGTCCAATCTCATAGAGCCGCTTACAGGCAAAGTATACCTTTGGTTTTTTGGGAACAGTTTGATCGTTTTAAACATAAATGTAGATCTATTTACAATAAAACTAACCTGTGAAAATTTCATTCCAAAAAGTGGAAGCGTTTTTGAGATATCTCTGAAAATCTGGAGCAGTTATGTCCACGCAGGAAGAATAACAGGAATATACCAGCTGAGAAACGCTTCATGCATGAAACATTATCTCAGATTGAAATTTGTTTGAACCCCTTTGGCAGGGAATCATTTCTCAACATGTTAATACATTATCAACAGCTGCAGTGCTCCTTACCAAGTAAGTTTTGATGATCATTAATTTCTGGAGTAATTACCAATCATATAGCCTACCCTCCCATTAAGCATTAAACAATCGCTTGACACAAAAACAATTTTGCTCACCAAATTGAGGTTACTAGCTTAGAAAAAAAATGTTCAAAGGCAAAATTTTCTGCTTACGACCAAAATGAAAACATTTGGTACTCTGTTGCTCTGCTAAGCTTTTCAGTTAAGCAAAATTGAACATACACTAACAACTGACAAATCTCCTAAAACATGTATCGGAAATGAATGTTTCTGTCAAGCGACTGTCAAACAGTGGGGGGTTTGTAGACAACCATTTCAACCTTGTTTTAAACATTTTTAAAAAATCCATTCTTGTATGGCTGTCAATTTGATTTTAGGTGCTGCTCCAGCCACTGCTGACGAAGTCGAGGCATAAAGGGAATTTAGACTGGCCCCTTTAAATGGGGGTGGACTAATCAGCACCTTTTAAACAAACATGGCCGCCGCAGCCCGATAAAAAGGTCTGCAGTGGCAGGAAGTTGAGGGACAGGGTACCCACCTGTGCCGCCTGTGGTTTTCCGGATGGAACTCTCAAGTCATAGGAGTTGGCAGTGCTAACGACACTAATGTCCGGGCCACATGAACTTGATTCGATAACAACCTACAAAACCCTAACCACATGGGGGCCATTCTCAAAGTGCTGTTGAGCGCAAATTATTCTGAGCACAGGAAAAACAAATTGTCCCACCAAACAATTTCCAGTAGTACATTGTTAAATTTTGTAATCATGGACCCCCAACTCCATAAAAGCTGTTAAAGCACAAAAATCTGCTTAGCATACAAGGATCTTGCTTAGCAGAAACAGGTTACAACTCAATATACTATGTTATTCACATTGTTGTGCCTGGTGCTCTGCTATTTTGTCCGCTAAGCATAATTTTCTTCTTTACATACATGTACACATGTAACTTGGGATGCTATTTGTACTTTTGTGGAGTGTTCAGTGACCTTAAAAGTTCTGGTGTTGTCGGGAGCAGAGTGTGGGTTCGAATCCCCGTCGTGGCACGTGTGGTCCTTCACCAAGGCACTTGTTTCGTCCATTGGATGGGACATAAAGCCCTAGGTCCCATGTGGTGTGTAAAGCACACAACAGGCCCCAGAACCCAGAACCCAGAACCAAGAAGGGGATTGCCCCAGTGTTTCGGGTATGGTTTGGCAGTGGGGTATTTGATGCTTCGCAAAGCAATTCCTTCTCAACAAATCACTCAAATGACTACCCAACAGATACATTGGTGATTGGTGAGTAACTGCATGTAGGAAGGCTACGTCTGAATTGGCGGCTGTGGCTACAGCTGTGGCTGGATCATCCCATCATCATACATTGAACTACAATACAGGGCATCCTTTGCAATGTTCTTCGCTACAGTCGTCGCTGTAGCTAAATCCACCAACTTTGATACTGCCCAAGTAAATGGTTACATACATTGTAGAGGTACAGGGGTTAATGAGCTCTCAATGTTGATTCAACAGGGTACCAGACTAAATTATTCATGACTCTCTAGTGACCACATTGTGGTTAGGGTGGGGGTACAGTCTGTCCATCAGGATGAAGCTTGTGGCTTATTCAGGGTCAAGCAGCTCAAGGAGTAAAGATCACGGTCAAGGCCATGACTTGGGCTGATCTGTTACTAGTCCTAGGATTTGAGCATTTGACACTCTGCAACTGGCACAAATTTTGCAGTGAATTTAAAGGCAAGGTAAAAGATTGGTAAATACTCACAAAATTAATGACCATTAAAAGTTACTTGGTTACTTGTCCAGCTATTGATAGTTAACTATTTTGAGAAAGGATTTCCTTCTAAGTAATATGGCTTGGACAATTTTTCATCTATAGAACAATTTGAATACTGAGAAACGGTTCATGAATCTGCATGAATCGTTCCTCAAACTTCTGACAGTTGGTGTCAGTTCGCGAATGATGCGGCCAGAGATGCTGTTGATACTCGCTGTCATCTTGATCAATGTGGATGAATTCGGCAATGTTGTGAAAATACTATGACAGTTTTTTGCTTTTTTCTCTCAGGCTATCCAAATTGGCGGCTGCAGCTACAACTACAGTTTCGAATGTTAGTAAGGCTGTTGCTAAGGATGTCCTATACTTCAATGCATGATTATGCGGCGATCCAGCCATAGCCAGCAGCCATAGTTTGAGTTTGTTCTAACAGAATTTACATCCAGGAGTGCTGCTTCAATCTAGTAAGGGCAAGGCGGTTTTCCTTGGTAAGCGGCTCCTCTATGAGGACAACCAACTTTCTAAGTTGAACAATTCAAGGGGCACCAGGGGCACGGGAGGTACTAAATGCCTCCGTTGCCTCGGTGATGCATTATCACGCCTGCACATCATGGATGTTTGTGAATCAGGTCTCCACTTAACCCACTGACAGTCGGATGCTCCTTGCCTTTACAATGAGGTCATATTATCCCTGTAGGAATTGCTCATGTGTAGATCTTCCTAATGCAAACCCAGCAACTCAAAGGGGGAAATCGCTCTGACCCTAACAAAGTTCAAGGCTTGACACATATGCACCGGGGATGAGACTTGGCAAATGTGGAAATTCCTGAGAATGGCTTGGTTACAAATCCAGGAGGGTTTACAGACTCTGTGCATCACCAGACCAGAGGCAGAAAGTACACAAAGCAACAGGTTTGGACACAATGTGGACTGGCTCTGTTTTCCTTTTGTGAACAGCTTCACTTCTTTCAAGACAATTTTGAAGGCTCAAGATTTTTACAAAATGATGAAATCAAGAACAAACCTTATATGCCTAATGTACATCACACAAGCCTGGAATTACATTGAGGCCACAGAGGCCATGGCCTCTGTTGCCCCTGGTCTTGGCCTTGGTGCCAGTTCAAAAGTTTCCCATAGACTTACAATTTTTCCAATGCAGTGCCCTTTGCAAAAATGAAAATGACCTTGCCCTCTCAAAGATGAAATTCCAGGTCTAATGTATATGTGTACATTAACATGTATACAGCTATCCATCCAGACATTAATCCACTTAGCAATACCTCAGTGTTCAACTACATGTAAATACAGTGTTGTAAGTTCAAACTCTAATTGCAAGAATTCTCTGCTGGCTCACAGAGATCCTTGCATGCATTATTGGTAATCAGCCTGTCTGATTTTCAAAGTGCGGGACACAACAAGCTTCCAGACACTCCGATGATAACAATTTGTTTTGAGACTGAGAGGTAATTTCTGTCTACGATGATCTGCCTTGCAGTTTACACTCGTTACGGTAGACATATTTAGTATATTATTTCGGAGAACACTTTCTTTGGGTCTTCCAGAAACTACTTAATTGATTGTCTAGATCATTAGTTCTGCATTAGTATCACTGGCAACAGCCACAGCCATAGCCAAAGCAGCAGCCATAGCAGCAGCCAGTTGGGCATCTGTTGTACACACTGCATACACTGTGTTGATCTGGGCACTTCTTCAATCAACCTCAACTTGTAACCTGCAGCTACAGTACATGTACGTCTACAAGAATGTAGAAAATCTCACATCTTACACTTAAAAGTTCGAGGAGGCAATCGCCCTCCCCCCTTGCCCCAGGCCATTGCCTTGGTGCCCCTTGAAGCGTTCCAGTAGAAATCTACATACATGTAGCCCCTCATAGAGATGCCCTTCACCATGTTCACTAAGTCCATGTTAAGCTTGCAATCAATTTTTCAACTGCAATCAATTTTTCAACTTACGCCAAATTTAAACAGGCCTCTCTTAAATTTCTGGCCAAACCAACTTCCAACCTTTTGAAAACTGAGGCAGAACATTTCTTTAAAACCTGATAACATATATATGTACTGTATCCAAATCCAATGAAGTAAAATATGTGATGTCCTCTACAGCACTAGTAACTACATGCAATAGGTATTTTGTACACTAGGTGCTTCCTTGAATTGCAAACACAGCAGCAACAGTCCCATTGTTCACATACAAGCCATCGCCCCCTCTTTAGCAAGACCGACCCATTGTCCGCGAACAATACAACCACCAATGGGATGATTAACACAATGGGAGAAAGATTACCGCTCTCTTTTCGGCTGTCTGGTCTCAAAGGATAAAAAATTGATCAGGAATTCAGGAAAGGGGCAATCAAGGAAAATGATTATGACATGTATGATGATGCCAATGGATAGTTACCCAATTCTTAATGGACGAGCAAGAGATTACTACCTGACTGGTTATGAGAAGCAAGTAAACTAAAATTTGAAGGAATGTCAGTGAATGATTTCCCTTGTAAATAGTAGCGTTCTCCCTGAACAGTGGTTCGCTTGCCAAATGCCACTTAAAACACTCCAGGACCAGTCAAACTTTACTCTAACTGGACGTGCTGGCTAGTTCAGTGTTAAAAAGCATCCCCAGTGTGTATGAATATGGACTAGTTAAAGAGCTGACTGGCTAGTGAAATGACAAGCTAACTGGTCCAGACGACCGGCCAGTCACTAAAAACCTTTAGGGGAAACCCTGTATACTATAAGGTACACAAAATGTATCATTTGGTACTCAGTACCAGCATTCAGTGGGCACACAACAAGTTCCGTCTAAATATTTTGCTATTAAAAACTGATGGACGAAATCGTTCCCTGAATGTATTGTAATGTTTGTTTGATTAAAATTCAAGCAATAGACCAAAAAGGAAACTCACCGGGTGAATTTCAAATCATTTTGGGTGGAACAAAGAATAATTGATTACCGCAGTACTTGAACCTGTGACCTCCGGCACATTAATCCGGGTCCTATTTCTTGGGGCTGCTTACCACAGAATTCTGCGCTTATTGCACCCTATATAAAGCACAGCATTCTGTGGGCTGTAAGCACAGAATTCCACAGTAAGCAATGCCACGAAATGGAGCCCAGACCTTGTTGAAGTGTAAATTGACCTTCCATGTGAAAATGACATAAAACTTCTTGTGTTCCTGGCAGTCAAGACTGACATTATAAATCAGAGTTCCTTCACTCATTCACAAGGAGTCGACGCACGTTGCCATTTCAAATCTCACTTCATTCACCTCAAGTCCTCATCCTGAATTCTTAATAATTTGCATTGGTGCTTCATAAACAAAATCAAGTTTAATTTTCATTCATGCATAAATGGGTTTTTTCATCATCAACAGCCGGCTGACCCCGGCTTGCACTTGACAATCATAACGTCCAATCATAACAAAATATACAGACGTGTCTTTGCATTGTAATTTGCATTCAATCATTCACAGAACACTGCACCAGCATTGCTTAGTGCGGGCACATGCTAACTACATGTAGTACCACACAGACAGGCACAATAATGACTGTACGCAGTTCACAATATAAATGTCATCAACTTCATCATGCTGTTTTCCCGCCCATTGTGTACTTCAGTTCTCAAGACAATGCCTTTGGCCACAAACTGCTAGAAGATTTCGGGAGGAGCCTATAATTTCCTGTACCCAAACGCTACTTGTATAAACACCCGCGATCATAAGCTTTTATAAAGCATAAAGGAAACCCAGCTCTGATTGCTTCATGTAGATTATTGCAATGAGCCATTTGCCAGTTAAATTTGAATGTTTGGTAAAAATTACTTGCTTAGTCACAAGTCTCCACCTAAATTTGAATTCCTCAACCTAAAGAAAAAGTTGCTTTGTCACCTGATTTGGGGCAAGCTTTTGCATTTACGTGGGAGATGGTGAACATAACACACTTTTAAATTAATGTGAATGGTACAATGATACCAGTCTTTGCCCATCTGGAGGTTACTACACAAAAGCTTGCCCAGAACCATTTGACTTAGCAACTGTCTCTTTAGTCTGAGGAATTCAAATAATTTTCGTGGTAACTTGCGACTAAGCAAGTCATTGTACCAGACATTTGTCAAGTCTACCTCGGAAATGGCTTATGCCAAACAGTGGCTGAATCAAATATCGGTAATGAAAGACAGATCCAAAGAAACACACTCCAGATACAGCCATCTCACACAGGAAGAACTCAAAGTTGATAGGGGGGACCTACTGTCACCATTTTGTATGTAAGCTCCACATCTTAACTATCATAGCATCAAGGCCACAGTAGGATGATAATCAAACAAACGAAAAACCCTGACCAAAACAAATTACTAGTGAAACAGACAATGTGTGGTAAATTCAAGTACATACAGCGTGCGGCCTTGCCCCTACATACACAAGACTTGAGGCTACACACATGTAGGTCAACAAAGATCTTGAACACATACCTTACAATCGTTCTTCTGCCTCTTTTAAAAAATTGTGGCCCACTATATCCTTTTAAGGAGAACGATTCTCCAGGTCAATTTTGTCCAACAATTTAGTCGAAATTTGTTTCTTTGTCAAACCTCGATTGAATCGAGATTCCAAACAGTTTTGTTCGTGACACCACTGATGTGTGACTGGCCTTTCAGTGTTGTGCCAAACCTGTGATAATAAACTTCACCTAAATCCATTCGTTTCCCTAAATTGAATTTTATTTTCAAAGGTTTGGAATCACAACCACAAACAATGATTTTCTGTTTGAACACAAGTTCATCCAAAGTGTGCGTGCGATTCCTTGAAATGAATTCAAACCATGTTAAAAATGTAAAACATAAACTAAAATAAATTTGTAGTTTTTTTGACCGTGTGAGGGCAAGTGTGAACCAAATTTAGGCAAATGTGTAACAAGTATAAAACAAACTGTTTCCTCATTATTGTTACTATGATTATTTATTTGGCTTTTGATACAACAAAAACATAAAGGCAGTCCAAAGATAAAACTATAATTGTGAGGCAAGGAAATTTGCAAATGAAAGTACCCTCATGTTAAAAATAATGGTAATTTTTTAAAGCTGAATGACATGTTTCCTACAGTATTAAGTAGATTTCGCTTTGCAAAAAGACAGGGTACCAGTTGCAACAATTCAATTTACAAGGCATTTTGGCTGATACATTGTAACTTGTTTCTGCTACAGGCAAGATACATGTACATATGCATGTCTTTTGTATAATAACCAATTTTCTTGTGCTTACCAGCTTTACAAAGTTGGCCAAACTTGTCACTGTGCCCAGTTGAAGTTTGATTGTTGTCAAGATTTTGTGAATGTTTAAAACAGTTTGTGTGTGTGTGAATTACACCAAAAGAGAAACCGATTCAGAAAACCAGAAACTACCTCAAAAAAAATAATAAAATGAAGACAAATAAAATGCAGTTTCTTTTTCATGTGAAAACATAATATATCCAACTTGGCCTATAGCCAAACATGACTTAAGTATTTTAACATGTGGGAATAAAGCTCTCTGCAAAGTCCAGAAAGGAAATCACTACACAAACTAAACTACGCAATTCACTGACCCTTTTGAATGAGGTTCACGCGGAGACCCAACCCACCCTGAAGTCAAGAGGGGACATGACCTCCCCAAAACACCAAGCAACACTGTGCAATGACTGTACAAACCTCATTGACTCATCATGTCATTCACCGAAAACACTCCCAGTAAAAAACACCACACACAAAAGTTATGTTTTGTTACGCAGTTGCAACTTTCCCTTGTCACTTTTTACTTGTCAGTTGTCTGCCAATGAGTGAATCACTTTTTTAGTCGAGAGTTGTGAATCAGATATCTGGATTGTGAAGGACGCACACTAAAGTGGTTTTGACAATAAACTACATGTGTATTTCTTGCTGGTTTTTGTTCCTACAATGTATGTAGATCTTGTTTAATTCAAGCTTCGGTCATGCTTGTGCTGGCAGGCCAGAGTGCGTGTTTTAAGGGTGATGCAGGGGAACTTTTTTGTCCATGGTTACAATAGAGTCAACTTGTATGACATAAAAATTGATTTTCTTTTCACTTGAACTTGTATTGGTTGACAATTGACTTTACTTTGGTAGAGTTTCATCAGCTTTTACTTACTGCTTGGCATGTACACACATGCTCACACATTTCTTGCATAAAATAATGTAAAATGTATTTGTTTTTTACAAAAGTTCAGGCAGGCAACTGAAGTTTGTCTATGGCAAAAGCAACAACAGCATTAACTATAAAGAGGCCTTTTTCAATCACAGCAAGACTTTGTACTGATTATTTCACAGCTGGACAGCTGAGAAACCAAAACGAGGAAATAAGCTGATCAGCTGAAAAAGTTGCATGCCAAATAACTAGATTTGACAGTTGTAGGCCTACATTTATCACTGTTTTGAGTTTAGTCATATTTTTGTAAACATGTTTTGTATATAATTACTTTATACTTTCACTTGTATTTTTTTATTTAAATCAAAAGTACAACAAAGTTGGATAAAGGATCTTTTGGAATTTTTGAAACTTTAAATTTTCCGAATTAAAATCTTAGATCAGGCTGGACTTCGGAATTTACTTCAGTAAGCAACAAGTTAGTGAAGAGACTCATACATTATGTATACTTGTATACATTGTAGATTGGGAGTACATTGCCCTTGGTGCAAACTGGCCAGGAGTTCTGTATCTGGTTGGGATGGTCAATAAATACTGAAGGGTCAAGGGAGTGAAGACGGTTGATGTCCAGTCCCGACTTTAGAATCCTCCCAACTAAAGTTGGGTCTTGAGTGTTACAGTTGGGATGGCGCGACTATATAGCTGGGATTCAGAGATCTTTCACCATGCAAAATGTTGTTTAACTGCAATGGATGGTTGCACCTTGAAAGAGTGCAGTACCAGTAAGTATACATGTACATCTATGTAGGTAAAGGGTAAATTCACCTGTGTGTGAGTGATGGCAATTGATTCTTCTCAAGCTTTTTCATGAGAATGTTTTTGTATCACATATGATTCCCCTTCTATATAAGCTGACAGAAACTTGAGAGGTTCTAATACTAATAATAGGCACCCATTGATTGCGGTTACCAATAAGCAATCCCAGCTACAGTTGGGCCGTCCTAACAATCAGGTTTGGGTCGGTTCTAACTATAGTTAGGACGATTCCGAAGTTGGGACAGAATAGATCTGCCCTAAAACACAAGAATACATACCATTCTACCACCATACAATATCTAACAGTAACTCCTGGGCCCAACTTTACAAAACTACAACTTTAAGCACAATTGCATAGCACAAACATTTGTGGGTCCCAAAAATGTTTTAAATCATTGCTTGGAAATGGAATAATCACGGAAGGGTTCTGCACTTAATTGGAACATCACGTACGTACGATTATCGCAACCAACGCCAACACCGACGCTAATTTGTCACACAGTTGATTATGTCGATTTTAATTCACAAACACTTTTCATCAAATACTCACCATTTCTCGTTCACAGTAAATTGCACCCTCGACACAATTTTTCTTTATTCCTTTTTCCCGTCTGCAGTAGCCTCATTATCTCCATCACACACTCCGCGAATACTTCGTTCACGTTCATTGTACTTTTTGCGGAGGTTTCGTAGAATGGGATTAGCCATTTACCAGCTAGCGACATTCCCTCTGTGGTGGGGACTTGCCGTTCCTTCTCCAGGTCTGCCTTGTTTCCCACCAGGACCAGGGGCACTTGACTTGACCCCTTGACCCTTAAAATCTGTTCTCGTAAATTTACAACATCCCCGAAACTTTGCTTGTTTGTGACGCTGTACACAATGACAAAACCCTGGCCATTTCGGATGTAAAGATCCCGCATGGAAGCGAACTGTTCCGTGCCAGCCGTGTCCAGAATCTCCAGAATGGACATGGTGTTTTCGACTTCAATCGCCTTGCGGTAAAAGTCCTCGATCGTCGGGTCGTATTTCTCCACGAAGTTCCCCGAGACGAACTGCACGGTAAGGGCGCTCTTCCCAACCCCACCGCTGCCCAACACGACAACTTTATACTCTCGCATAGTGCCACAATTTCTCCTTTTCAACAGAAACCAGGACGAATTTCTAGCTCGAAATGTCACAAATCCCTTTGGAGGGACCTACTTGTTCGGTTTGATCACAGTCTGGAATATTATCATGACTGGTGAATTGGTGAAAATCGGCGTAAATACTTGGGAGAAGATATCAAAAACTGCACCAACTTTACAGCACACAGCTGGTCGGAATGTCAATGGGAGATAAATTACACATGTAGATGGTGGTGATGACCGGTTGCTTTTTGTAATGTTCGGTAGACGCACTGCACACTCCACACGAAATGCAGCTAGCCAGTAGCAGGCGCGCCAACATTAACCCTCTAAGTTATTAACTTTTTAATCCAGGTCCCCCCCCCCACACTATCAAAATATAATTGCTTTTAAAAATGTATTTTTGCTTCTCAAAAATGTATGTGTTTGTGAAGATAACGATGATGTATGTATTTGCCTCATGCACACACACAATTTGTAAGCTTTTATCATGTTTAAGAAAAGTGAAACAAATATTGCCGATTGCTATCAAGAGAGGCTTTGGATACCGCCCTCTGTTGACTAAAAATAAGAAGAAAACTTTTGTTTTAAATAAACTTTCTGCATAGTGCTTGAAATTAAGTTATAATAACACACTTTCTACAAATAGAAATGAATGATTCA
>CM021541.1:4176858-4197231 GCA_010994315.2 Pisaster ochraceus | reverse complement strand
GCAAAGATTTTGGCTGGTAATCAGTTTTCTGATAAGTAGAAGATTTGTAGGGAGCCAGTCACATTGTATACATCAGTTGCATTTTGCTTGGTAACTTGTGATCTGCTTAGCAGAAGGTTAACTGGAACCAGTCCCAATGTTGGTTGCAATTTGGCTGGTATCTTGTGGTCTGAAAAGTAGATTTTGCAGGGAACCAGTCACAATCACGGGTTGCATTTTAGCTGGTAACCTGTGATCTGCTAAGCAAACTTGTCTTACTTAGCAAGTTAGCGCTGGTTTGAAAATTCCTTGGTCTAAATCTGACATCTCAACTTTGTTTTGTTTTTTCAGTTGATTGCACCATTTTTGCAGCGATTCGTGACTTGATGGCAAACTTGGTGATACCTCTATAAGGATAGCATTCATCTCCTGCAGGCCTGGAATTTCATCTCTGAGAGGGCAAGGCCATTTTCAATCTGCAAAAGGACACTTCCATTGGAAACTCTTAAAGTCTATGGGAAACTTTTGAAAGTGCACCAAGACCATGACTTCTGCAGCCTCCATGTTATGCCTGGCCTGAACTGATTGGGGAGGTTCTGCAAATTCTTGCTGTTTATCACCATCTACTTGCTGACATGTTTGGATCCACATTTTGTTAGAGAATTTCTCCAATTTGACCAGATGGATAAATTGGACATGAGTGGATATTAACTGTGTGACGTCCTCATCTGGTCAGTCTACTCTGGCCTGTGCCGATGGAGGACTTCCCCCAACAACGACCTGATTGACTGAATCAATACAGACGATTTGTTGGGATGTTGTCATCGTGTTCGCTTGTTTATTTGTGCAGCAGTTGGCACTTTTTGTGGCTACAAAACTATGCATCAGTGTGGTGTGCTTTTGTATAATGAAGTGATCACAAACAATGGTGAGGTCACAAGAGAGTCATTGATGTGTGCTGAGCTTGTCAGGGTTTGTCCTTAACTTTTTTAGTAACTAGCCAGCAGGACCAGTTTGGCTTGGCATTTTCACTGGTCCCCAAGCTTTTTCACTGGTGTTTTTACTGGCATTTGGCCAACAGACCACCACTGTTAAGGGAGAATGCTGCTTGTACAGGGGCCAAAGGTCATGGAGCTGCTGAATTAGAACACATGGCTTAATATTTTCTGTTGAGCAAAAAGCGAGCAGGATACCAGTCACAGATGGTACATGTATTTGGTCTGGTAATCTTTTTCCTGTCAGCATAATTTTTGTGCCTGCCAACTTGTTGTTCTTTATAAGCTGCTCTATGAACTTTGGAACTGATGTGGTTTTTCCTTCTGCTTTTTTTTTTTGAGATGGTGAAACATTGTTTCCAGGTGCTCTGTAAAAACTAAAATATTGCAGTCTGCTGACGAAAGAGCTGCCCCCTCATTGGCAAATACTTCATGGTGAAACTTGGAACTAAATTTCAGTATAGTTCTAAATATATATGGTGTAGATTGACAATGCATGTATGTTCTACTTTTTTGTTCCAGTCGTCTTTAAAATTCTAATCATGAACAAAAATTGTGTTAAATCCTCCGCCAACTGAAATATGAATGAGCAAGTGCAGGGATTCCAAAGTTCAATGTTTTAACAGTTGCACGTCAGCAGGTCAAACAATAACAGCCTAAGCATTGTGTGAAGGTTTTTTGTTTTTTTTTCTTTTTGGGTAAAATAAAGACTATAATGTATTCCCATGAAATCAGAACGAGGCTGCCATGGGATGTTTTCTGCAAGTATGCTTCCTGTCATTTCTGTGACCAGCACATTTTGGATTCCAGGGTTTGCAATTAACTTTTCCAGTGACTTCTCTAAATCCGCCAGCTTTTTTCACTCGTCTGTAATTCATATTAAATAGGAATGCCTTTTCAACACTGAACTAGCCAGCAGGACCACTTGGAGTGAATTTCGACTGTTCCACGGGTGTTTTAACTGACATTTGGCCAACGGACCACCGTAAAGGAAGATGCTCGATTGAGAATGCTGGATTGAGAATCAGCGTTGGCATGGGTGTGGCACACCTTATTTAGTATGGTGAAGACTACGAGACCTTGTTGACATAAAGAGCGACATTCCAGGGGTTTCCCTGGCAGGCAAGGTACCACACTGGTCATTTGAGAAATGATTTACATTTTGTATCATAATTACCACATGGAATCAATATTAAATGTAAAAAGTAACAGCTGTACAACTTTTGAGATGTGCACCATTGCTTCATATCAAAAGTTAATAAAAAAAATTGTACAGCACAATTTCCATAAAATGCAAGATTTTATGTTTCTGCAGGAAGTCCAGGCTCTGTGGCTCTTTTGTAAACATGTGATGTCACATGGTCACATGGTCTGTAGTGTGGAGTTGATCATAACACTTCATTTGTATAATGTCAATGGAATGAAACACAATTCGGTGAAAGAAAAAAAAGCCTTTATTATAATTAAGATTGCTTTTGTAACGTGACATTTCCATGAAATAAATTATATGTAGCTGAAATGACTTCACTGTGTATGGTGCTTTATGTTGCCTGTGTGTTTGAAATAAATCATCAACTGTAGACTGTGCAAGTCTTGTGTGTATAAAAAAAACCCAAGAAAACAACTCCAACAAAGATTATATTTTTCTATAAAATCAAACATTTTCAAATGCTATTTATACAGAGAAAATAGAAATACCCATAGCATTTTGTCATAAATACGGTTTCAATTTGACAAATAACCAGAAATGGAGGTCAAATCTTATTCGCAGGTTTTCTTTCTTGGTTTGTTAAATATATTTTACTTTCACATACTTCATAAAACTTGATATGGTTGAGACCAGCTTGATCCAGGAAGTTTGAGTACGCGCGAGACATGCACAGTCTATTATAAATTTCACATGACCACTAACAAATGCAGCAAATAACAAATTATTTTATTGATAAAGAACTTGTACCAAATTAGCACAAAGTACAAAAATTTAACATGAAAATGAAGAACTTAATAAACATTTTGATATTTCATGTATTTACAGGTAAAAAGTGTACAAATTATATAAATTTTTCAATACATTCGTGTTTCTTTTGTAGAAATAATTGGAAAAATTTATTTTAAGTAATAAGGTGACATTGTCTGAGGCATGTGCAATATTTCTTCAGTGGAGTTTTCACTCACAGGAAGAAAACGTCCTCAAGAATCTTAGATTCTTGCACTTCTGTCTCTGTGTCCGTAAAAAGAACTTCATCTCGAAACAGATCTGGTGTGGATTGGTGTCCGTGTCGGACCGTGCTTGTGTTGTGGGTTGTGCTCACTGGTCTGGCACGGGTTGTGGCCAACGGGGGTGGGGATTCCAAGTCGTCGATCAAGTCGGACAGGTGGGTTACATTGCTGTGTGAAATTTGAAAAACAAATTAGAGATCAGAACACAACACATATTTCTTTCTTTGTGGTTTGTGTATAAAGCCCAGTCGGGCGAAAGATAATGCGAAGCGAATTACGTGACGCAAACAGTGTTTTCCATTTGGGACACAGGGAACTTGGCTTTGCTTTTGCGATTTCAGTGAAGTATGAACCAGGCTTAAAAAAAATTAATGGCCATAAAATCTTACTTGGTAAAGAGTACTGGAGTGTTGTTGATACTATGAAACATTGGTAGAAATGACTCCCTTTGAATTGTCACAGGTTTGCTATTTTATGCATATGTTGGGATACATCAAGTGAGAATACCCTGCCTTCAAGGCACTGAAATTGTCGTCTGTGTCTGCTGTGCATGCTCTCTCTCTGTGAGCTGTGGACATAGAGTATAGGGATAGGCACTGGTCTTACAGACCCAATGATTTCATTGGATAAACATGCAGTGACATAAGCTTTCCATATCTGTGTTATGATTGGTCCGACGTGATGTAGCTTGTCAGCTTGCACTTTTGGTTGTCTGCATGCAGCGTGTGCATAATGTTTGTACATGCATGTAATTTTGTTTATTCACTACGTATATGAGTGCATGTACGTGTGAATTGACTGCAAATCTCCTTGTGAAATGAATTTGAGGTCAAAGGTACATCTGGCAGGATCCGGCCAGGTGCTCAAGGCAGGTATCTGGCGTTATTCATGAACCTCGAAGTGTGACGTCAGATGTTCAGGCTAATAGAGTATCAACACCAATTGTCTTTAAAGTTAAAATGGCAGCACGTATTTGCCTCGATGCAGATGCACACATTGACTACACACACACAGCATACCCTGAGCTCTACTTCTATGAGTATTGCACAAAGCTTTCACTATCTTTGTCTGGGATAGCCAACCGTTATTTATAATGCTATGCCAAATGACCATTATACCAAACAAAATTTATGGATCCTGCAGTGTTCATAAATAGCATCGTTCTAGTGTACAATGTACATGTATTGGCAACTCAGTGCTAGCCAGAGGGGTGTATGTCTGGGTGTCTTTTGGACACCCTGTTTTAAAACCTGGACACCCTGTTTTATCTCTCATTTACATGTAAATGTATTCTAAGTGAACAATTTGGACACCCAGTTTCTAAATGTACAACAAATTTGGACACCCTCTCAGCAGATCCTGGCTACTGCCTTGATTGGCAAATGTTAGAAAAGAGTTTATACAAGTTTGTTAAGGAGACATTTCAAGAAGCATTTCATTCTAGACTCTGGATCTGTGGTTTTACTCTCCATCTGTCTTACCTTTTCCTCATTGACGCATCGTGTCTTGGCTGCCTTGGGCTCCATGTAAGAGGTTCTGTATGTCTCTCCCTGTTTGCCCACCCAGAGCCAGACCCAACCTCCCTCCTCCTTGAGGGTGCTGGAGTTACGGTGACCCTCCCTGGCGAGAGACTCATGTTACCCCTCGTCCCCGGTGAGGTCCCCGTGTTGACTCGGCCCGATGCTGCGGTCAGCATGGGGTCTCGGTGGTGGAGTGGTGAGGTGGAACGGTCAACTAAGGGTGGGTTGGTGGAGCTTGATGTAGATCGAGAGGATGATGTTGAACCTGTGAGGGAAAGTCATTTTTTCAGCCGTGCAACTTTTATGAAATAAAAAAAGAGAGGAAATAACCAAGCCCACTAAACTTTGTACAGAGTAAAGTGTTTGTCAGTTTTCTATTGGCAGTTTTCTAAAGTAAAAAAACAACAACAACAGGAAAGTGGCATACCTGAGAATGGAAGACTTTGGAACACTAGGTGGCAGCAGACTAACCTAGGCCCAATTTCATAGAGCTACTTAAGCACAACAAGTAGCTAAAAACAACAAAACTATGCCTACCAGAGATTACCAGCCAATTATACATTGTCCCATGTACGTTCTGTGACTGATATCCTGCTCACTTTTGCTTAGCAGAAACATTTTCAGCAAATTTGTTCTACTTTAAGCAGCTGTATAAAATTGGGCCCAGGCAAATTTCAGTCGTTTATGAGTTTGCACATTTCTAAGAGCAGTAGACTTACCTGGTAAATCTGCTGCCACTAAGCCTCCCCAAAAGTCTCCTATGAATATCAATACCAACTTAACCCTCCTACTATTTGTAACGTTTTTCAGCAAAGTGGGTAAAAACCATTTGAAACCAGTCGACTGCCCAGGATATGGACAGTGTGTACAGAATGAACTGTGTACTGTGTTTACGCATTCACTAATCACCACATGATACCATACTGCAGGCTAGCATAGTTTATCTACCACTCAAAACCACAGTGGATGATATTGAGTGGTCAGGCTGTAGGAGGGTTAACTGTATTTATGAAGAACTGAGACTTTTAACTTAGTATTACCTTGTTTCATATTTGCTTTGTTAAAGTAACTCTGAGCAGGCTTTGATGTAAGACGAGGCAAGGCAAGACGAGACAAGTTGGCATCCAGCTCTCAAAATCAGGTTACTGTCAGTGTTTTTGAACAATTTTCAAGTTGCACTTCCAAAAGAAAAGTAATTTTTGATGGAAATATGACTAATAGTGAAAACCAAACAAGGTGTCAAGAAAAAAGGTCACGATGAATTTCATCAAGCTTCATTTGCCTCTTATAAATGTTTCCGTTCTGCTGAATTTGTTCTAACAATGTCAATCTTTCTTGCCCAGCAGAAAAACAAACTTAGGTTTTAGATAGCATTCCAACCATAGAGGGACTTACCATGTGCTCTGCGTCTCCCGTGAAGGTTTGGATAAAGTGATGCATATCCATCAATATGCTCACCTCTTTGCCTCTCCCATCCTCTTGTAACTCTTTCCGTTGCCGTGGCAACTCGTCGTCCCCCCGAAGGCTCTCCTCCCCAGCTTTCAAAATCCTGTCTGTTTAAGTTTAACTCATGCAACGAGTTTGTCAACATGGTTTGGGGGTGTGAAAGATTAATAAAATTCTCCGGTGGGAAATTTGTGGAAACGACGCCGTCGCTGTCGTTTTCGCTCTCGGACGGCGGTTGCGGCAGTTTCCCGTTGAATAACCGCGGCTCTTCCCATTCCAGGTCTGCGCCTTTCCTGTGCCAGTTTGTAACCCTATGGCTTTGATCTCTTTGCCATTCTTGTTCCAGCAGGTGGAGTTTGTGCTGCTCAAGTTGGCTCTGTTTCAACAACAGCATCTCTTCTTGGTCTTTCAGTTTTTGTCGAAGCCACGATTGCTCTTCCCGTAGCTCTTGTTTCTGCCGTTCCAGCTTGGCATGTCGGAGTTGCTGTGCTGAAGACAGAGTTTTACGCACCTGTACCCCATCACCCTGATATTGACCCCCTTGGGGGTAAACAGTTGCACCCCTCTGGGCACCCTCATGGAATCTGTTGCCCATTGGGGGTTCAGCTAGGTGTGTGTGACCCATTTGATGGTTCCAAGAGCCATTTATGAAGTCTGGGGAATTGCTTTTCCTACTATCATCATCCTCTTCTGGTGGGAGGGGTCTGAAATCACCCGACTGTGCCCTGGATTCTTGGGAATCACTAGGGTACATGTGGTTACTCCTCTGGGTTAAATTTAAATGTAGCCCTTGTTGGGGGTTGAGCCTAGGTCCGAGGACATACCTTCTCGAGTGTTCCTTGTTTCCATAAGAAACATGAATGGCTTGTTCCCCATAGGTGCTGGGTTGTGGTTGATGGGTGCTAGCTAGCAGTGGATTGAATTCAACATCTGAACTAGATGGGGGAAGTTGGGCACTTTGGTGGGGTGTGTTCTGGAACCCATTTGGGTGCCTTGGGGTGGCATTGTGATGGTCGGGCAGTTGTGCTTGGTATGTTGTTTTCTCATTGGGTGTTCTTAGATGGGCATTCCTTAAACGCTTTGCTGAGGTGGGGCTATTGTTGGGTGCTTGTTCCTGCATGGAGTGAGGGGCTGACATCGGGCTGTTGTACTGTTAATGTAAACAAAACTTTTTAGTACAAAATCCATACAGAAATAGAAAAGACCAATTATTACAATTCAAAACAACTGAAATGTATGTTGTACCTTGTGAGGCGAGGTCAAAGTTGACAGGTTAAAAGAAGCAGCAACCTTTTCCTGTTCGGACGCCAGCTGTGACTGGTACTCTGCAAGCAGCTTCTGACACTGTAAGTACTGCTTTTGTGTCAGTGCAGGTTACAAGTTAAGAAACAAATGTAGCTGTGCAGAAACGGGTATTGTTTGCATAGGCTGCCATCACCAAAGTCAAATGATGAGAATGTGAATTGGGCCATGCTGTCTGAGCTTGCGATGCCAAATTCAAGGGGTCTATCGAACAAAAACTACTGGCAACAGAGGGTCAGAGGCAGTGACCCCCTGGTTTAAGCCTTGCCAGAAGGTATTAAAACTGCCTTCCATTTTAAGAGAAAGATCAAGGCTTTGCCCTTATAGTACATATGTCATGCAGTCATATTTTAATTTCTCAACACAAATGATACTGTGTTCAAACTGAGGCTGGAGGTAAAATAGTCTGGTCCCGGGATAATCCAGGATTGAATCTTCAAAGGATATGCTCTCTTTCTTTGATGATGGTCATCATCTGGTTCTGAAGTCTTTGGACTTTCTCTTCGTACGTTTGTCGCTCAACATTCAGCTGCTGGACGATAACCTCCTTTTCTTCCCCTACCCTAACAAATCCCAAATAAGGAACAAAAACAACAAGTTGTTACCCAAACTTCTTTTGGGATGAATGCTGTTTCTGGTATCCCATCAACTAAATTATACTGTCAAAAGTAGCACAGGTCAATTGTAGATCAAGGTATGGGTCTTCAAAAACAGACATTTTAGCCTGCTCTGCGTAATGACTTTTTAAAATTTTGAGACCCCCTGGTGCCTAAGTGAAATGTCCGATTGCTTTTATATTACAGTTGGTTATAAACTAGGTGCATACATGTGACATAATATAAGGATAGACCAATCACGCGTTTGATGGGTATTTGGCAGGGGTCTGAATATGGGGCACCTGTAAAAATGCCAAAAAATGTATTTTGTAAAGTGGTTATTTGACAACGTGGGACATTACTGGCAGATTTACAAATTGTTTCCACTAATACTTTGTATCCAGTCTATGTGTGTGAGAAAAAAAAGGTTTGTTTCTTTAGTCCTTCATGAAAAAAAGAAGAAGTGAATATTCCTAGATTATTGCCAGTGATTTTAGCATCGGGCCAGTAAACTCATGTCCGGCGGTCTTGTGTTGTTGTTCAAATGTTGACTTTCAGTCTGATCATTCTCTCTCAATTCTGTTGAGTATTGAGGTACAATTACCCATAATACAAATGAGATCAATCTTCTCTTGGTGCTTGCTCAAATTAAAACAGTAAAATTGTTAAACTAAAGGCATTTTTTTCCTCTTTTCAATTCTGGTCTTGTAATGATCTTGTCTAGTAGTCCCTGCAGTCTTGTGGATTTTCACCCTAAATTCGAGCTCTGCCGATGATTTATAAAGACAGTCTGATTCATTAATTCTTTGACTTACTTTGCCAGCTCTCTGATGAGGTTGGCAATTCTCTTCTTATCTTCGGGACGTAGATCCTTCAAAGATGGCCTATCTTTTAACTTTGACGGCTCAGCCTGATATGGAAGATACAGAGTATGTTATCGGCTTATGAAATACAGTACAATCTATCAATTTCCTTTGAGGCAATCATTTTCTACAATTAATGAACACACAGGAAAACAAGATCACCCTTGGCTGGATTCGAACCTGTTAACATTACCTAATTTGATGCGGGATATGCTTCAAATAGCGTTTGTAAAACCCAAACTGAATGCAACAAATCACGAAGCAAAGGGAAGTGTCATTTGTGTGAAAGGAACAAGATGGTGGAAAGTACTGGGTAAGATTTTGAACATTTTAATTTCAAATTACCGTTGACGTCAAAGTCTCTTGTTGACGACTCCCAGCTTTCTCATTGTGCTGTCTGACCTGTGAACTTTGACCTCTTGACCTTCCTTCCTGTGTAGCTGCAGGTGAAACTTCTCTTGGTCTACTTGGGTTCATTTTTTGCATGGCCGGTCTCGTGTTCCGAATAGGCTGGTCAACTCCTAGTGGGAACAATTGCATCATTAGCATAAAGTCTTTGTCTGGCTTCCTGACTACCTTGAGTGTCGTGGCCAAGCGATCTAGTACACCGGACTCAAGTACTGGTGTTGTCGGAGTGTGGGTTTGAATCCCGGTCATGGCACTTTTGTCCCTGAGCAAGACACTTAACCACAATTTGCTGCATCCTATGAATGGGACATACAGTCTTAGGTCTCATGTTTTGTGTAAAAGAACCCTCATCAAAAAGAGAAGGGTTTTGCCCCGGTGTTTCTGGCATCTCAGCCACATCACCTTGTAAGCCCTTACAGGGTGCTTTGAAAAAAATAACATAAATGAATCTCATAATTCAAACTTAATAATTCACTCAGTCATTTAAAATAATAAGTGTTTGAGACACCAAGAGATAAAGCACTACAAGTTCAACTACATTAATTACTACAAGAACTGAAATACTTATGACTCACAATTAAAACAACCCTTTTCAACAATAATTGTTTAAATGTATCGTTTGATATTCTCGTTTCTTTTGCCAAAACTAAGATCAAAGCCATCCAGGGATTTGCCTTACTTGAAATTTAGTTTTTTCTATCAATTAAGGATTTTAAAAATGAATATCTGCTTTAAATATACCTGGGACAAATGAGCGTCTTTCTCCCCCTGAGCTGTTGCTACGCAAACTATCTGAAATTTTAAAAGAACAAATTTAAGTAAATACATTTAGCAACTGACTGGCAAAATCATTTTCAAAAGACTATGTGGTGAACAGCATTAATCATGTTAACAAGCTATCCATCTAAAAGGAATGTTGTAAAAGATCCACCTATCGAAACAATTCTTCTTTGTTCTTGCTGTCACTTAAATTGAAGAGGTGCTTGTTCATAAAATTGTTTTCACTTTCACTGTCCAGATTTTCATTGTCACATATAACTGTCAGACAAGACTAAAGTAAATCACTAACAAAGTTAAGTAACTACATTAGCTTCCACTGCATGCAGTGTTAATTATTTGTGAAAAATATTTTTTATCCAGCCACCACTTTATTTATTCAGTATGAATTAAAATAGTATCATTTCTTATTGAATCAAATGATATATTGCTTAGTTTTGGTTACTCCTATTCCTAAAGAAAGATAGTCCTAGAACTATGAGGTTCATTCCACTATCGCCTCCACGTGGAGACGATAGCACTAGCAGAACAAACCTTGCAGTTTCTAGGACTCAGGAGTAAGTTTTGGTAACAATAAATGAGTGAAAAAAAAAAAACTTGATCTTGATCTTCTCTTGATTGATGTAATTGTGATAAATAATTGATCTGTTGATCAGCTCCTTACAACACTCTCATTCTCAATATGATGATTTTTACACACAAAAAGTGGTGGCCGGATACGGACATACACACAGAAAATAAATGCAACATTTCTTGAAAATCACGGTTCAAAACTGTTGCCACCCTCCCCTTACCAACACAACTCGAAAAGGTCGAAATGCTGTGACAAACATTTAATATCGTAACTGGTAAACACAAAACCATACGCTGGGCAAATAAACAAACAGCTTGATTACTGTTGAATGAATCGATTTAAAATAAACTTATTGACAGCATTTTAGTTAAACTATTCGTCAATATACACAGGAGTAACACACAATAACAGCTTGTTTCTAAAAAGTAAAATGTAACAGAATACCAACCATCTATGGTCCAGTAAATTTCATACGCCTCCACGTCAATTTCATCCGCCATTTTGTGTTTTTCGGAATTTCGGAAATGACCGCCTCCGCAGATGACGCATGCGCGATTTTGGCTAGCCTTTAATAAAAACTTGTTTCTCATAATAAAAATATTCAGAGTTTGTATTCTGTTTTCACCCAGAACCATAGAGCATGGTCTTTCTGTGTAATCACCAGCTGGTAATCACAACACAGAGAATGGCGGGAATGCTTTGTTTTAATTCCTGGCTGGTAAAGTTTAATTTGCACTCTTACCAAAATAACAGCTAATTAAAGTCGGGGATGTGGCCCCCGCATTTTTTCAATTTTCATCTGCACAACCAGTGAACCACATAAGAAAGCTCAAAGAGTAAATAAACAAAATTTTAATTTACGCAGGCAGTCCCTGATGGCTTATTACTTGATAAGAGCCCTGCATGCACACCTTGCTCTGGGTGGGACCTTATCTGTTTTAATTGCGCTTGTTTATGCCCCGCCCTTTCGGTGACGAATTGTTGTTACCTTCGGCCAATCAAAACCGAATTACATCCTTTTGACAAAAGCACAGGTGCAACAAATGACTCCACTCACACGTTATAAATATGCATTTATCAGTGACTAAGCAGGCGTGGCATCCAAGTCGACATGTGTGTCTTTTCGGAAATCTGAAGCACACGAAAAAGTACGTTTTGTATCATTAAAATGAAACACGAACATTATGGCCCCAATGTACAAGAAAAGGGCATGCATGAAGCTAAATAAATGCTTTTTGTCTTGCACTTGTGTTTTCAATTAATTTTTTAATATAACGTAGCTTGGTAGCTGGATTTTTATTGACTGATTACTTGTTTAACTTATATCACCGTTTTCATAAAAATTGTTGTATGAACTATATCAGTAAAGAAGCTACACTTTTCTTCCCAATGAATAATCACAAACAACTGTAGCTTTTTTTACAATAAGTTGAGCCTGTTTAGTTTTAGTGGGATGTTATAACCAGGGAAAATATTTTATGAAAAGGTTTTCAAATGCATCTGTGTAAGCCTACTGTTTCACCAATTTGGAATATATATTTTTCAATAAATATCTTTTAACCAAAATCTAAACAGGAAACTCACTTGGTACATTTAAAAATAATAATGTGTTGCAACCCAATATTAAACGATTTAGTAAAAAACAAGGTTTTTTTTTACTTTGAGTACATGTGACACTGGGGTCTGCACTCAGCGAATTTCACACCGAAACAATTTTTGGAAAAACACCGAAACAATTTTCGGAAAAAATAAGTGAATTTATCTTCTTATGTTCTCCAAATTGACTGATGATTATGTATGATGACAATTACTATTTCTCCGAATATTTTGTAAGAAATGCCAAGTTCACAAAAGCTTTAACTAACCGTGTAGCTTTATATGGTCAACAGTTTATTACTATTCTTAAAATATTGGCTTGTGAATATTCATTTTTGAAGTGTAGACTCTCCTCTACAGTGTGATCTGCCTGCATTACTCACGTTGCATATGCGAATTAGAACAACAGTAACCATGGCTTTAATAGCTGCTGATCCAGTTTAATGAGCAGGGCTTGGATTTCACACTGGGCCACGGGCCCGAGGCCAGTGATTTCATCATCAGGCCAGTAAACTTAGAGCTAAACAAGACCAACAGTCTTGGGTTTTCAATTGAATGAGATGTTTCAAATGTTGACTGTGTAAACTATAACAAATGAGATTATTCTTCTCTAAATGATTTGTTGAAATAAAAACAGTTTGCTGCACGTTCAAACTGTTTTTATTTCAAACATTTTGAGTTACAAGGCCATGCGTTCTAATGGAACTTTACCCCCTCTTTCTATATAAAGTTTGTGGTAATCAAGAGGAGTTGAAATCTAAAACGGCTGGGAACAAAAACATTGTAATAATCAATCTCACAAATAAATGTTTTCCGGACACAATTTGTGTTTAACTTATCGTTAATGTGCAAAAGCGTTTTAGTAATTGTACACAAAGTATAGACACAAAATAAATAACCAATATTTAGTCAGTCAAACTGTTATTTTAATTATCCCTTTTTTTGTAAGTACAAACACCAAATTCATACAAGATAACATTCATGAAATTATGTATACTTGAAAAGTTGACAAAGCACACTCATAAAAAACAGTTTCTTTAGCCCAGCTCCCACCGATTGTACCAAGTGACCCGACGCCATCAGCCAGCACCACCGCGTACATTGAAACCGTCATTACCATACGGCGGTAAATTCAAAACATGGCGTGTGATCTACACAGCAAACTTGATAAGGTAATACGAAATCAAAAGTCTCTACTTCCAAGAATGGAGATGATCGAGGCCAAACAGCAATAGATGGAGGAGGCACTAAGTTTCTTAACCCAATCAATCGAGGAAATCCATGTCAAAAGTAAGAAATTTTCTGATGATATCTCAAACATGGCGACGCAGCTGCAAGAGGTTCACAAGAAGATTGACCATCTTGAGGAACCTACTCTCAATCTTGAACAATACTCCCGTAGCTTTAATCTTTGATTTGGGGGGAATATCAGAAAGTTCTCTGGAAAGCCCAAATTCTTCCTACAATAATGTTTTGTGCAGTAACAAAGACCTGCCTTCTTTATTCAATGATGCTAATAACCGCCTGCGAATGGTTTCAAGCTCTTCGGCTGTCACTTAGATCTTTAATTTGCAATAAAAAGAAGAACTGTGATGTTCATAATCTTAAAATCACCATTTCCAATCATGAAATTTCCAAAGTTAATTTCACAAAGTTTATTGGTGTTTATATTGACAGCCGCCTCGCTTGGAAAGTTCACATAACTGAAATCGGTAAACAAGATTTCTAAATCAATTGGCATTATCTACGTGCTCAAATCTGTTTTTCCAGATGAGATCGTGCGTACACTCTATTATTCACTTATTCTTCCTTATATTCACAGTAACATGGTCTGGGGGTTACCTCTAAAAGTAACTTGTATGAAATGAAAGTGTTGCAGAAAAAGGTTTTTCGCATTATTGCCAAATGTCATTTTAGAGCTCATGCAACCTTGTTTAAACAATATCATTTATTACGTATTCATGATATTAATATTTATCAGCAATGTATGTTTATGTACAAGTACTCAACTAACCAACTTCCTCGTCACCTAGTTAGCACATCTCGGGTTAATAGTAATTTTTATAAATATCAAACTAGGTTTTCATCTTCATTTCATCTTCCTAAACATAGAATAGCCGCATTTCAACACAGTATATACATGTATTATGGTCTGAACCTTGCGACTGGAATAAACTTCACGCTTATGTAATTTTTTTGCCGGAACACAGTTGCCTTTCAACGCAAGCTCAAAGCACAGATTGTTCAAAGCTCCTCTAATCCACAGAGCTAGTCGGAACAGCTATTGTTTTCGTCAAGATTTTTATTAGCTGTTCCGACTGAGCGGTCGGAACAGCTTTTGTTGTCGTCAAGGTTGTTATTAGCTGTTCCGACATAGCGGTCGGAACAGCTTTTGTTTTCGTCAATATTTTTATTGGTTGTTCTTATTATTCTTTCCATCTGTCAAATACCCATAGGTTTTGTACACGCATTTTGTGTGCTCCCAAAATAAAACTTGACTCAGTATAAAAGGGTCAGATAGTATATCATATTAAAGCTTAGGTCATGAAGTTATAGTTAAATGTAATTAGCGTAACTTAGTTAATTAGTTTACTTAGTTATAATGACATGAATATTTAATTAGCCAATCTTGAGACCACCATATCTCAAAAAGTATACGTCCGATCGTCAAACCTTTTTCGATTTTATACTTGTTGGATACTGTATGACTGTTTGCTGGCCTAAAATGCCGGACGATGTCACCATGACGTCATTTATTGCGCGTTTTGTATCTGTGGCTCTGAAAAATGGAAGTATTTAGTTGGTTAAAAACCATTATTTTTCAAAATAAGTAAAATTTTAGTTACCCATAAAAGACAAATCATTTACAAAAACAAATGTTTTTACTAAGAATTATTCCAAGCCATTCAAACTAATAAAAAAACAATGTATTCCCACAATAATTAACAATTAAGTAACAAATCGCACACCATGGCTAGCTTGTTGATTGTGCCGTGATTGCACAATCACGGCAAGGCGTTTGAGATTTTCTTGATATTCGATTCCTAACCGGTAGAGGACCCATTGCTTTGTGCACAGCCAATTCGATTTGTACATGAGCAACACAGTCATGTACATGTAATTCCTACGTAGGTTTAGGGTTTTCGTGAGAATGCATTGGATGGATTTTTTTTCTTTATTAAACTTAATAGTATGAAAAAACACAATTTGTTTTACTGTGACTTTATCAGGTGTCGAATTACGGTAATTCAAAGCTTATTCCTTTAAAAAATCATATCTCCTGAACCACATGTCGTAAAGGCGTATAGTTCGTGTTGTTTTGTAGCTTACAACAAAATGCAAAAATTTATATTTAAAGATGACCTCACTTTGATTTTTACTCCGGTCAAAACAGGAAGCTCAAATCTTTAAAAAATCATATCTCCTGAACCACAAGTCTTAAAGGCGTAACGTTTGTGTTGTATTGTAGCTTACAACACTTGCGACATTTCATGTACAGTGATAACCTCACTTTGACCTTTACTTCCGGTCCAAACAGGAAGCTCAAAACTTTAACAAATCTCATCTCCTGAACCACATGTCAAAAAGTGGTAATGTTTGTGTTGTCTTGTAGCTAGCAACACTTGAGACATTTTTATTAAAAACGATGACCCCACTTTGACCTTTACTTCCGATCTAAGACAAGACCCGATTTTGTTATGTACACTGTGGTGATCACTCTTGATAACAAGCATTCATTTCGAACACGATTACACCATGAACACAAAATACAGAATCAGATCATACCTTTGGATAAAAAAACTTGTTTAGGTAAACAGAACGGAACAGATTGGTGTTTGTTCACAAACACCTAATGTCTAGTATTGTACGTGGGAACTTAACAGCAAATAAAGTTGAAATTAAAAACGATTAATAAGCTGTGGTGCTCAGAAATAATAAGCTTTGGAACTTGGAAATTTTTTAAACTAAGACATACGCCATCAAAAAAGCATTTACTACTCCGGGACTCTCCGTTGGACACAATCTCTAACTTGTTGAAAATCGAGGAAGCGACTGACTGACTCACACAAAGTGAATCTTACAAGGAAGGAGGCTCAAAAACAATCTGTACAGATCGAAACGTGATACATTTCCCTTAAATCGAGTCAGACTAGGCTACGTGACTAAAGCAACTCCCGAGATCAAACACAGTGACCTCTTCATCCCCGATCCAGTGTCGATATAACCGTCACCTCCAAGTTTTCAACCTGTTTGCTACCACTCTGCCTGAGACTTTCAAAGATTGATCATCAGCAGTAAGACTTGAGCAGAATATCCAAGAGGATTTTTCAGTAGCTTCATTGAAGTGTGAAGTAGTAAGAGGTAATGTATACACTTGGTCTTTTATGATTATGTTATTAATCTTTGCAGTGAAGTACTAGGTCTAAGCTCCGTGCAACCATTCAAAACAAGCCGAAACGGATGTTTCATTACAATGTTCCATACCATCAGAGATCATACTGCCCTAGAACCAGAGTATGAAACATTGAAATGAAACAGCCGTTTCCTAGTGTAAAAAAAAGAAAGATTACATTTTTTTAGCAAAAAACTGTTGCTACTTTAGTGTCAACCGGAAAGTATCATCAAATTATTATAGATTTGATTGTTAATGAGTTTTTGAATACTCCTTGTGACGTCATCGTTACATCACACGTTTACATAAAAGTAGGCTTTATGAAATGGGGTTTTTGTTTGCAAAGATTCATATTGAAGTTTGTGGGACGTTTTCCCATGAACGACTGCGTGGCACAAAATCAGGCTGGCTGCGTTTTAAATGGAGACTACTTTTGGGCCACAACACTGCTATTGAAAGACTTAATTGGGTCATCAACATCCCTGTACAGAAAGCCCATATCAAATTATATGTTAAACAATTAAAATAAGTACGCATTTTTATATTGAAAATATAATACATATTGTTTACTGGACTCTTTAAAAAGTGTTGTGAAAGCGTACATTTTGCAGCCTTTGTTTTTATGGCATTCTATTCCACACTACAATCACAAGTACAATCATCTTAAACTTGATAACAATCACAATGACAAATTAATTTACCTTACCTTTCAAATTTTTTTCAACAGGAAATAAAACTGACAGTCACTGGTGATTCAACAATGTCTCCCTTGACAATTGTGTTGGTGTTCTTGGTTGCGTTTGGTGCGGCCTTTACATCAGCGTGTCCACGTGAATGTCCAGCTTACTGGACGGCGTACGGTGATTACTGCTACCGCCTCTACGGCAGTCCACATACATGGCATCATGCCGAAGGACGCTGTCGGCGGTCATACTCGGGACGGACGCCTCATCTCGTATCTATTCACAGTTACGGAGAAAAAACATTCATAAAACAATTAATGGAGACAGCTTCTGGTGCAGATAAAGATTTTCACTACTGGATTGGATTGAACGAGTTACACTGGCCCGGCAATTACGAATGGTCTGATAATTCGAGATACAATTACGCAGACTGGCAATCCAGAGAACCAAATAGTAACAACGAGCGATGCGTTGAGATTCGAAAGGACAGCACACATTATGCGGGTTGGAATGATAAGGTTTGCAGTTATAAGAGGAGCTACATTTGCAAGATGCTGAAGTAATTGCCGTTCGCATAACTTCAAATTACTTGGGCAGGTCTTTGCGCCAGACGAGCTTGCCATAGCTTTAACAAAAAAACATTGTAGGATAGTTAGCATAGATTAGGTTTGAGCAAGATTTAGCGATTGCTTTAAAACGCGATCGCCTCAATGCGGTCCATTTCTATGCAGATACCGCTATGGCTGCTTCTGCATTGTGGAAAATAGATCAGTTTCAGCGATTTGGCCTAGACGGTCATCAATTAGGCCTTGACGGTCGCTCATTCCACACAGTTGAAAGAAAAATAATCAAGTAGTTTTTCTCCCCTTTTTACAACAATGCTATCATTACTGTTGCCAAAACAGAACATGCAACGACGGTGACAGCAAGAAGTTCTGAAGATATCCTTATCATATGCTCGCTATATATTTCCTTCAATATCATTCCTGTAATCGAATTATAAACTTCTTTTATTTTTACCAGAGCAGCCTAAGATTATTTGTGTCTAAGGATTCATATATTTGTTGTTATTTTGTTTAAATAAGTGTGGAACTTAGAAATAATAAGCTTTGGAACTAACAGTAGTTTTAAGCGTTGGAACTTAAAGAGCAATTGATGTTGAATTTAAAAACGATTAAGCTGTGGAATCGAAAAGTTGTGGAACTTTGAAATAATGAGCTGTGGAACTTATGGTTTATTAATTACACTTAGGAATGATAAGCTTTGTAAGTTATAACAATGATCAAGAATGCCAATAGAGTTGATCTTAATTTTAAAAAGAACAGCATTTTTTAAAAATAAAATTCGAGTAAAACTTCCATGAAAAACATTTTTTAAGCGACAAGAATAAAATAAATGATTTACACATCATCGAACCAAAATAACAAGTGCGTATTTTCATTATATTTCTAGAGTCTTCGAAATGGTATTTCTGGGTTAGAGCATTCTGCCTAAAAATGTTATCCTATACCTATACTTCTTTTAAAGACCATTTGGATTTATTATGCTCAAGCGTGATATTGACCGTTTTTGACCGCATGAGGGCGCTTTCAACGGGAATTACCTCACATCACAATTATAGGTTTTTGTTTTCTTATTTTAACTGCCTGTTTGTTGTTTTTTGTATCAATGACCAAATGGAATAATAAATGGAAAACGTTCCTATAATCGCATTACATTCCGTAAGTTAAGTTTATTAATTTTCACTCACGCCCTCATGCGGTAAACTGCAGCCGACTGACTCACACAAAGTAAATCTTTCTAGTTCTCTTTGGTGACTGCTCTACTTTTCTTTTCTGAATTTGTAGCTGGAGGAAATTCACTGGATTCAAATCAACAAAGAAAGAAACAAGCTGGAAACACACAAAAAAACACTAACCTCAAAATCAAATTGAGTCCAACATGGCTGCCAAGACTGGGCTACGTAACTAGCTACTCCCGAGATCAAACACAGTGACCTCTTCATCGCCCACCCGGTGTCGATATAATTGTCCCGCCCAAGTTTTCAACCTGTTTGCAACCACTCTGCCTGAGACTTTCAAAGAGTGATCATCAGCAGTAAGACTTGAACCAGAATATCCAAGAGATTTGTTCAGTAGCTTCATTGAAGTGTGAAGTAGTAAGAGGTAATGTATACACATGGTCTTTTATGATTATGTTATTAATCCCTGCAGTGAAGTACTAGGTCTAAGCTTCGTGCAACCATTCAAAACAAGCCGCAAGGATGTTTCATTACAATGTTCCATACCATCAGAGATCATACTGCCTTAGAACCAGAGCATAAAACATCGAAATGAAACAGCCGTTTTGTGTTGTTTAAGAAGTAAAGATTAAGACTTTTAGTGAACAGTGTTGCTACTTAAGTTTCAACCAGAAAACAATACCAAAGTAAAGATTTTATTGCTATTGGGTTTTTGAATACTCCTTGTGACATCATCGTTACGCTGCACGTATCCAGAATTTTATATCATAGAGTTTTTTGTTTGCGAAGATTCAGTGTTATGTAAACGAACAAACGTGTTTTTGTTTTTGGCCGCAAGAGTTTGCGAGATGTTTTTCCACACGAACGACTGCGCGGCACCAAATCAAACTGTCTGCGTTTTGAACGGAGTCTACTCATTATGGGGCCACCATTCTGCAATCGAAAGACTTAATGGGGTAACCAACACCATCCAGTGTTTGCAACTCTCTAGCGCAGTACGTTTAGTTTGAAGTGTGAAGGCCGGTTTGCGAGCGGTAACACCATGTGTGTATACACTTTCTTTATGAGAAAATGAAATTCTGATAAGAACTTGTAACATAACTGTCCTGCAAGTTCATCTGTGACAGCGGAATAGATAGCTTGTTTTGGAGAGTCTAAATCTCAATGAGTAATCTTCACTACCGGTATCTCTTGAGTGGTACAAATTAGTTAAAATAGAACTCGCCCTGCTGAGTCTAATAATATTCTGCTGAAGGAATAGAACAACAAAAAGCATTATC
>CM021541.1:4044858-4059533 GCA_010994315.2 Pisaster ochraceus | reverse complement strand
CCCCCCACGGTGAAGGTCCAAGTGGCAAGACCAGAAGGGCTTTATTTTTAAACCGTGTAGCTGTGACTCAGCATCATTTGACATTTTTCTTAAAAGCATTAGCCCAAGGCACACACAGATTAAAAATAGGGGATGCGACCTGAAGTGATTTTCACACGTAGAGGGCGCTAGCCCGTTTTCATAATTTTAATAGAACCTGGAGAATGCTCTGTGCATCGTTATCTGTGTTGAGGCAATTCATGCGCACTGCCATTTTAGCTGTACGGCAAATTCCAGCTTTGTCATTGGTTGATCTGGTCAATTTTGCCACCGTGGTGAACCTTACATGTATTGATACTCTACATGTACATGTATGTCCACAGTGGACATAGAGGGCGTGCACAGCAGACACAGGTGACGATAGCTCAGCATTCTCCATGTTTCTGTTTCTATGCGTCTGTCTGGCAGCCACGATTCTTGGAAAATACACTACTGCTCTATAAATTCAGGACAGAAAGGGAAAGGTAATTTATACAGGGTTTTGAGGTGTTGGAATCAAACGAATTTGAAAAGTAAGTTGCCTTTGAAATATTTTTTGGTGACGAGAGAAAGATGACTGGAATGGGATTTGAACCTGTACCCCACACGGGTCCCTGTACGAGTGCACTGTTTCACCAAATGTAAAACTTGGGGGCAAATCACTGCTTCTCAAAAATACCACTCGGGGCTATTCACAATAGATTAATCAAACTTACAGCTGAGTAAGACTCAAAGGTAACTTGATACTACTTATGACTCAAAACACTCATTTGAAATACCCACACATGACAACTCACCACATTTCACACCATCTCGTAGAACATGCAGAAAACATAACTCGACACTACTCAAGGCAACTCAAAGACAAAATATCACCACTTACAGTACCAATCTACTAGAGCAACTCAAAACTACTCAAGACAAACCATTCCAGCTGAAGACTCACAGATACCTCAAGAACTCACAGATGCTCGACACTACTCAAGGCAACTCAAAGACAAAATATCACCATTTGCAATACAAATATGCTACAGCCACGCAAAACTACTCAAGACAAACTGTTACAATTCACAGACACCCGTGCAACTCACAGAAGTTCACAACACTCCTTTGAAATACCCACATACAGCAGAGACTGATTGTTTTGTATGTTTTAGTGGTACCCATTTTTGGTGTTTTGTATGACATATTCTGTGCATGATTTGTTGTTCACATATTTTGGGGTCGTTTGTTGTGTTGTACGCACGTCACCTTCAGGAGCCTGATTATGAGGTTTGTAGGATTCAAAATGTCACCCTTTTTTCTTTTTTTTTGAGTTTGTAATAAATTGCCATGGGAATGAGTATGATTACAGTCTTTAATGATGCACAACTGCAAGCAATAGAGGGCGCTCTTCAAACAGTTGAACATTAGGGATTTCCAAAACTTTTGATTTGTCTGATTTGCATGTTGTTTGGGACCCTGACTAGTAAAGTGGCAACTCCATGTGGAAATTCAAACACCACAAACTAGAACCATACAAGCCCAGAATTTTAAGTGAAGCCATTTGTAATGAAAGATTTATCTGTATCTTTGGCCCTTTGCAAAAACCTGTGTTAGACTTTGGTTCCTTCCATTTGAACCCCAATACCAAAGCGCACAATTTTAAAAACTTTGGCTTCGGTTCTGCCATAGTTTGTCCATTGTATCAAAGCTCTTTGTTGAAGTGCAATGTTTCAAAAATTGCCAACTGTACCTATAAAGCCAAGGCCGTGGTTCTCAAAAAGGGTCAATGATCTTGAGTTAAAACACCCTCAGTTAAAGTTAGGTATCCTTTGGAGCGCCCTCTATTGTCAGAATGTAATCATTTCCAGAAAGTGCATCCGCATGGTGACCGGTTTTCAGTTCACTGGTTTTGGTTGGTAACCCGTACCATGTACAGTAGGCATCCCAGCTGTCCCTCCAACAACCTACCCAATCTCCCCATCTCCGTAGAATGGAAGAGGGTGCCCGTTTCCACCCCCAATTTTTATTTGGAATGGTTTTAAGTTTACTAACAGGCATTCCCTCTCCCCTTAACCGAACCCAACGCTAACCCCCCCAACCCATGGATTTTATTTTATTTCCGCCGTTTGGCTCCTGCTGGAACACAAAGCAAAGCACACTGATTATTGGGATTTATAAATTTTGAAACTTATTTTGTCAAAAGCCTTTAAATTCACCACTTGACTAATCTCTACTCAACTATTACTTGAGTAACTAACCTGATTTTGTTTTATTATGTATATACACAAATAATATATAATAGTTACTTTAAAAACAATTGTGCTGTCAAAAAGAGCTGTTTGAGATATTGGATCGTCCAAATTCCATGCAAAACAGGTTCACAATGTTTTGGATGTTAACCTGTTATTTATTTACTTATTTTTGATTTTTTTTTTTTTTTTTTTTTTTTTTTTTTTTTTTTTTTTTTTTTGGGGGGGGGGGATATTAGTAAATAGATAAATTTCACAAACTAATTAGATTTAAAAGTAACTTCTCTTAAAAACGAGTAGGTCATAAGTCGTTATGATAACTGTTTCTCTCCCCAACAGAACCAAACCCTTTTATTTTAAACAAGAACTAAGGTTTCTGTAGGCTGATAGCAATAGCAAAGATGAAAAATTTCAGACTTTTATCTGAATGTAGACTTTTTTGTATCTGCTTCATGGGATAAAAAGCAGTTATTTTTCTCTTATATAAATAAGTCCCACTCTTTGATCTACTTTTCTAGTGCTGAGGATTCTGTTCCCAGAAGCTCTTTGAAATCTTTAACTCTTGGGGTTACCAAAAGGTGAAGATGCCATCATTTCAATAGACCGCCTAAAATTGAGATCGTAGTTTCAGACTATTTTGTTAGGATTGAGTCTCACCCCTGCATTAGTTACAGTGGCTTCCTGGAAAAAAAATTTATATATAAAAAATGAAATTCTAAAATAAACAAAAGAAGTAATGCAAGTGTGAGGCACCATGCGGGGGACCACTCACCGCAGTGCCTTGCCCATCTTTTGTGGTCGGCCAACAAAGAGCGTCACACTTCAGTGACGTGGGAAGAAAAAGGAAGGCCAAAGATAAATTCTGTTCTTCAAGTGCATCAATGCATAAAGTTTGAAAAAAAAATGTAGACTGTGGTTTTACAAACGGTGACCACTGTTGAAATTGGATCATTCATACAATATGTTCTTGGCTGGAAAAGTTTAACGTGAATGAGGTACAAACATGGGATTATTTTATCGGACGTTTCCTAGGTGAGTTTGTACTTGAGTTTGTAATTTAACAAAGTTAAAAAGTTAACTAACTCCAACTCCTGGGGAATTTTGTTGGCTTACCAAAGTCTAATTTTTAGCGACATGCCTTCATTTTTAAGGAGAGTGCAATCACTCTCCTCTGCTCTCCTTAACGATGTACGTGGAGGGCAGGAGATAGCATTCCTTAGAATTTGAAGCGAATTTTTTTGCTTTCTTTTATTTGGGAAAAATATTTACATTAGGAATTCTCAGAACCAACTCTTCTCCCATTAGAGTCTTATGCGTGGTTGTATCCGCAAGTTTACTAGTATAGTTTTTTCTTATGATCCACACCATGCAAAGCTTCAAACATCACTTCCCGATGTGGCAATAATTTACTCCGATCGTGTTTCATAGATCCAATCTAGCAAGGTAGTATGCGCAGATAAATCGTCAGAAACGTTAGGAACAGTCAGTTTTCAATTTCACTTTTTGGACTAATTATGGGAAACCTGGTACGGAGAGCAGTTCATAGCTGTCCGTGTCTCTCTGAAGGGAAGGACTGTTGTAAGCATTCAGGTAACCCAACACTGTAAACTTTGACCTCAAATGGGTATAATTGGCCTCATGCCAAGTACCAATGAATCCAGTAATGATTTGTTGGCATTTGTGATTTGTTACCGAGTGAAGTGCAGTTTGACATGAACCACCTGCAGCCAATTCAAGTGAAAGTGACAAGTTGGTGCAAGAAAAACGTTGTTGTTGACACTGACTTCAAGGTTACAGTGAATTTAGTTTTTCTCATGAAATGAGTTGGGTTCAGAAAATCTGCTTTAATCAAAATTTGGTAAATACTCAAAAAAATGGCCGTAAAAACTTATTTGGTAAGAAGCACTGCAGCTGTTGATAGTTAACTATTTTGAGAAAGAATTCCCTTTGGAGTAATATGGTTTGGATAATTTTTCACCAAAAAACATTTGAATCTGAGAAATAATTCATGCATGAATCGTTTCTCAGATTTCTGAGTGCTGGTGTCCATTTGCGAATGCTGTGACCAGAGATGTGGTTGTCACCCACAGTCAACTCCCTAATCGTGGATGGATTTGAAATTCTTGTGAAAATACGATGAGAGGTAATTCTCAGCAAGGAGACTCCACATTCAGCTGAAACTTTCATATGTGATTTTTATTGTATCTTTCTTGATAATTTCACAATAAATCAGCATTATGTGGACAAAAAAAAACAATCTTTGACCCTACCTTAAGGAAGTCTGTATACTCAACAGTACCTACATGTAGTGTTTAAAAAAAAATGTAGATAAAGATTCCGACAAAGGAATCACAACAGAAAGTTATAAATTATGATGAGATTATAATTGGTTTGGGTTCCAAGAGTATGTTGTCCGTTTAATGACCTGAAATATTTCTCATGCTCTCCATTTAACATACAAATACAAAAATTTCCCTTTGGCGGTTTGTATTTTTTAGATAAACTTTACATAAATAAACAGATGGTCCTTCCTTGTCAAAAAGGAAAGAGAAAAACAACCTGGAAAGAGCTTTAGAAGAAGAACAAAATCCCCTGGCCTGTTTTTTTTTCTTCAGAAGCAGACGTTAAAGTTAACCCTGGTACCCTGTAGTCCCCGATTTCCGACCCTGCTTCTAATCGTCTACCTCAAGAAAGGAAACCCGTCCATCCTTCCTCTTTGGTGGCCAGTCAAATACAAATTATTGATTCTTGGGCCGGATCCTTGTGTTCCTTTTTCCCCTACCTCCATTTTTAGTTTTTATATAGTTTTTTTAAATGATAAGGTTGCTGTTGTGATCATAAAATTGCTCAATTAGGTGCTACCTTTGTGGAACTTTTCATTTCAGTTGAATAAACCTCAGTATTATGCTATAGATACTTCCAATTTCAACAGACTGCAAATTTCATCAGTATTTTAGCTCCAGTATGTGTGATTTTGTTTCTTTCACACACACTTTGGCAATTGACCGTATTTTTTACCAGTGAGGGCGCTTTCAGAAGGGAATTTTCCTGCATGACAATTACAGTTTCATCTTGTTTTATCTGCCTGTATGTTGTTTTCTTGTATCAATGGCAAAATTTATAAAATAATAATAGTTTGTTGACTTGTTTTGCATCACGTGAATTTGATTCACATCGTCCTCACACTAAACAAAATATGGTTAATTGATCTTTGGAGTCTAGGGCTTCCCTTTATATGATCAAATAATTTATGCACAAGACTTGCAAAGTAAGTAGAGAATAGGTTTGGGGATTTTGGTTGGGTTTTTTTTCATTTTTAATTTAAAAAATTTTTGGGGGGGTTGTTATTCAATGTTTAAAATATTTTTTTTTTAATGTACTCTTTGTCATATTAGCCAAACCTTCACAAAGTAATCAGTGCCCAATTTCATGGAGCCTGTAAGCACAAAGACTTGCTAAGCACAGGAAAACCTTGCTTAGCAGAAACAGGTTACCAGCCAAAATTCTCTTTAGTTGCATTGTTGCAACTGGTGCCCCAGTCATTTTTTTTGGGGGGGGGTCAGCAGGTAAATTTGCTAAGCAGTATTTTCTGCTGAACAGCTTGATGAAATTGGGTCACAAGAGTAGGACCTCATTGTTGTTAAAAGACCATCTTAGTTTGTCTGATGTAAAGTCAATGAGATTGAAAATGAGGCTCAGGTCCAAATTAGCCTGGTGCCATTTGTAGGGACAAATTGTTACATTAGTTTTGTTTGTAGGTGTTCGGGATATTAGACCGTCAGCCAGAGGATAACTCATGCTTGCCTGCACTCACCCACTAATTTTTTTATTTTGTATTTACCAAGCATTGTTTTAATTTACAAGTAAGCAAAACTTCTGCGTTACATGTATTCTGCATTGGTTATTTAATACATTACTAATAGGATTTAAAGAGGGGTTCAAAGGTCAAATTCAGTTTTGTGATTCACTCACTTTCCTATAGATTGTGTCTTTATGAAAATGGGGAAAACTTTGAAGTCTCTAACCTCACGTAAAAACAGTGTAAAATGCCACTGTCTTGATACCCTTCTGGTACAATTTTGGTCAAAATCCAACAACATTTGATGGCATCACATTTCAATATATATGTATGGTGTGTACAATTCCTTTATTGTAACAGACCAATTTTCTATTATTACTTTGTTTCTCTCGATGACATCACACTTAAAATTTCAAAAGAGTATCAGATAAAATGACATTTTACACCGTTTTAACGTGAGGTTAGAGACTTGTATTTTTTTATTATTATTTTTTTTTTACTTTCATGAGGACTCTTCTTTTGAAAAATGAGTAGATCACAAAACTGAATTTGACATTGAAGCCCTTCTTTAAGGTAATTCTAATGTTATTGAGACAGTACATGCTCAAGCATGGCCTCGATTAGGGCTCTTTGCGAAATCACGGCATGGGGCTTGGGCTCCAGCTGAGGCTGATTGAAAGCCCTGTATCACTGGCAGAGCCTGAGCCGGAGACCAAGCCTTGGTTTCGTAAAGGGCATGTTTGTAGGTGTTGGGTGAACACCATAGAAATATAAACACCATAGAAATTTCTTAAGAGCAAGGACACAGAGGGCGGTAATGCTGAGTGCTCTCCATAGAGCTATAAATAAAGAACTTGAAGAAAACACATACACTGTCATGGACCGAACTACGGTAATCTGCCAGGGATGAAACATCCCTACAGGTCAAATTGCAGTACACTTTACCGTGTGAGGGCGTGCGCAGACTAAATTCATGTGATGCGAAATAACTAACCGCTTTTTCCTCGTTGCGGTTATTTCTATTATCTTTTTGGCTATTGATGCAAGATAGCAATGTACAGGCAGTCAATATTAGATAAAACTGTACTTATGGTGCAAGGAAATTTTTCAGTTGAGGCCAGTCAACTTGGAAAATGTTTGCTGTTTAAAGGGATGAGTATCCGGTGTAATATTTTGGGGTCGGCATCGTTTTCTCAAGGGGCGAATACGCTTCATATCGGGCCTTGTCACATGGTTTTGTATGCCCTCTTGTTTGTGTATGTAACTCTATGGTGTTCTCTCTATGGTGTACACAAAATGGTCTACAATTAGGAAATTGTAGGTATACAATTGTAGGAACTGATTTGAAGGTATTAGTAAGCAACATGTGTTAAGAACAGTTAGGGTCAAAGTTCAAAGTTTCCTCGTAGACTAACACCCGGTTCAGACAGGCGGTCCAGAGTCGCGCCGAACCAAATTATTGAATTAAGTACATGAAAAGTTCGACGTCTGCAACAGTTAGGAGCGACTGGATGCGGTGGAAGTCAAAGGATCGACTGTTGCAGTTGTTCCGAATGACTCTGGAGCGTCTCATGAGCCGAACCTAATGTCAGAATGTAAATGGTATGCTGAGTTTGCACGTCTGAAACCGAAATTTATTTGGGTCAACCTGGAGTCGCTCCTAATTTATTTGGTTTGGCGCAACTCTGGAGAGCCTGTCTGAACCGGGCGTAACCCTCGCATCTTTAAGGGCAAACATCATAAGCCCAACCCAAATCATAACAATTAATCCCATTAGCAAGTTACAAGTGTTCCTCATTCCCATTGGTCATTCTCACCAGGCTATTGTCCACGAGGCCATCACCAAAATGGAAGACGTGAAAATGATGTTTGAGAAACGGCAGGACTCCCTCCTAAAGGTAATCGCCAAATGCGAGAAGGAGCGTCCCGTTCAGATCGTCCCGGCGACCCCTGTCCATGCGTCACCCAGGTCGCGTTCCCCAGGACTGTCGCTGCTAACTGGCAATGGATCCCCGCACGAATCACGCAAACCAAAGAAAAAGGTCAAAGGTTACAACACCAAGGTGAGTCAATTTTCAGATTTCTGTAAATCTGGGCAGCTTTTTTTTAATGGTTGTTCTTTGAAGCGACACTTTCAGTATTGACTAGTGAAGCTGATGGGGAGGTGAAGCTGTACAGCCTTAGGCCGGGCATGCAAACATTCTGTCTCGTTTGAAGTTGTAAAAGGTTGTTACTAATAAAATGGCCGCTTTAAAAACAAGCGGCGCAAAGCGTGTTCGTGTTTTTTTGCAATGAACAACTCTGAAGACGTGTTTTACCGTTGCCAATTAGAACTTAACTTTCTAGCAATGATAAGTTGAGTGCCTGAGAAGTGGTAAAACTTTCTCACTCGGTGCTCTGGAAACACAATTTTTAATATCAGTTGCCTTAACTTTTATTGTTAAAGAGATTCCACAGTAAGTTATTAATATTCAACTGAAAAACACAAGATTGCCGATCCAGACCGCCATGCTAAAAGCTAAAATCGATGTCCTCCGGCCTGCAGTCCAATGTAAGTCTCAAACCCTGATGTGGTAAATGCACCACTTCTTACAAATTTAGCCAAGCGCTAACTAAGCCAGTGTCCCAAGACAGTGCATGTTAAATATTATATTTGATGCATTTTCAACCACCATGTTTTTCTACCACAAAACTCACCACAAAGTGTTTACCTGTTACACTATGACAGTGACTATTATTTCTGACAGTATGTAGTTTATGCTAATGAGTGATGTTATAGGCAACCAACCAGAGTCTTTAAGTATCTTAAATATGTAAATTAGTTATTTAGGAGTAAAAATTTATGCTAATGTTGTTTAGGCAATCCTTCAGTCTTTTTTTTTATTCCATGAGGTAAATGAGTAAGCTCTGAATAGTAATTTATGATAATGAGTAAAGTATTTAGTAAATTATTCTTTTTGGTAGTAAGTTAGGTGAGTGTGTAATTTCTGAATAGTAATTTATGCTAATGAGTCAGGCATTTAGGCGGCGAATCAGAGTCTTGGAAAGTGGCACTGCTAAATCAACAGAGTATAAGGAAATAAGTCTGTTATTACAGTTAATAAGGAAAGTCACCAGTGACCAATCAGAACACAGGAAGCATTTCCTTATAAATAGAGCAGAGTGAAGAGAAGGTCGGCTATCACAGAAAGTGGACAATTACGCGAGAGATCAGAACAATCGGTGAGCTCCCCACCTCCGTGAGGGAACTGTGAGGTGATAAGGGTGGGAAGGACTGAGGCTCAGTTGTGAATACTCATGAAGTCGTCATGGTGGGACAGAGCCTGGATATGATCCGTAAGCTTTCTGTGCGACGCCGCTCCTCCTCGGCTGAGGTGCATATCGGAGAGTGTAGCTTTAATGAAAGTGTGAGTCTTTTTCATTTCCCGCTTCTTTGTGTAGTGACAGCGTAGTTGATTAGGATAGTGGATTGCACTGTAACAAAAGCTCTGGACGATTACCAAGAAAAAATTTGATTACATGAAGTGAAACTGGAGTACATGTAGGTGTCTAGTTCAGGGCCCCATTTCATTGAAGTTGTTGAAGCAGAAAACGGTGCTAAGCAAAGTTCTAATGCGGCACCAGTTGGAACGATGTGAGAGACATGGCATTTCGGCCAATAACCTATTTTTTCTGCTAAGCAACATTAATGTTGAGTTTTGTGTTGAGTAGCTTTATGAAATTGGGTCCAGGGCTCGATTTCACAAAGGGATAAAATTCATCTTAAGTTGAGATGTCAGGGTTGCCATAGTGATTTGTATCGTGACATCACACTTTGCTTAGCAATAGCACTCTGCACTAATGCTGAAAATTAGAAGCCCGAATCTCAGACAAACATGTACAATATTACTAACATACGTGTGCGTACATGTCCAAGATTTATGTTTACTCGGGTGTACTGACTATGCTTAGTGCTCTTTGGCGCGTCGATGACGCGGTGGTCGCGTAAGTGTTGGAATGTTTGTTTGACTGGTGGGTAATTTGAACAACAGTGACGTCATTAGTGCCTTGTGCTATTAAGAGGTAAACAAATCTTAATACTTAGCTCTTAGCTCTTTGTGAAATTAGGCCCTTATGTATTGAATTTAGACTACTGTGGGAATGATTGTACATTCATGAAAAAAAAAATGAAAATGAAAGAAGTATACAAATGGACTTGGTCTCCTCCTGGTCAACAGTGAACCCCCCTGAAGTTCTAGGGTGCTATTCAGAATTCACAGACTCTTTAGATCACCACAAACTAAAGGTCTGGACATAATCAAGTCAGTGTAGACTTATCAGCAGTCAAAGAGTGTAGAACTGTGGCATCCAAATTGGCATCACAAAAAGTACGATCTGGGTTCAAAAGCTGTGTCTTTCTTCCCTGAGTGGCCAACCCATGTCCTTCAAGAAAATTTCAAACCAAGTGAGATGTACGAACAAATCCTGAACCTGATAGATATAGTGCGTCTGTGTTCCATACCCAGAAGCACTATATTTGTTGCTATTCCACTCGTACTTGTGTACTAACTAATAGTATTAGTTGCTACTTGAAAAAATATCATTTCCTCCTCAGTATTAGCATTCAGTGTGAACATGTTTAGTCTGAATATTTCATGGCTGGTCTGCTATATAAGGAGTTATACTTCTTTTATAACAGTTAATAATACAACTTAAATGTAGCTTTTGAAAGAGTTACCATAACTCGCAAAACTAAACCCAAGTAATAAACCACAAGGAAAAACTGGGATTTTTCAAATTAATTTTGAGTTGAACAAAGAATAGTTGACTCCAGCAGAATTTGAACCAGCCATCTCCGGAGTAAGGCTGGTGCTCTACCCACTGAACCATCAAGCCCAAATGTTGGCAGTCTCTCTATGTTGCCAGACTCTTTGGTTCCGGGGTGCCGGTGAGTAGCCATTGAACCTTTAGCTGCCATAAAACCAGACAAATTCGACGATGAAGCAGTTTGGGTTCGACAGTATCAGAGTTTTAAACCTTAACGGCCCATAAATTTGTCTATGATTTATCATTTGGACCGAAGGATCTTGACGGGTTTGAGAAAGTTCAGCAGGATCCCTTTGTTGGATGGTTTTCCCAAAAAAAATCATTTTATCGAAAAGACGTTCACTTCCTTTAAAGTTCTGCGGGTCATACAAGACAGATAGGATCAGCGGTTTGGTTGTGTGTGTCCTGAAACTTGATTGTGAGAGCTTTGTTGTCATAAGTGGACAAGTTCGCTGATACATGGTGCTGTTATGGTTTGAACTCATGCTGTACATCGGGTCAACTTCCTGGTTCCATGTGAAGTGGAAAATAAATAGCAGTTGAGACAAATATTATGTTAATGAATGATCCTACCTGATGTAGTGTGGATTAGGAATTTGATAGTGGGGCGGCGGATTGTAACAAGGTTTTTCTTCAGGGGGGGCTTCATACATGGATTTTTACAGGTTGACTTTGGCCGAAAAAAGATGCATTCGTGCGGTGTAAGTAAGATTTTTTATTTATTTTTTTAGATTTGGAAATTTGTTCGCGGGGGAAGTAATACATCCAACAACATTGTTATTTATTGGTATTTTATTTGTTTTTGTAATGTTAACGATGTGGTAGATTTAGTGCAGTGTCATCCGCTTTGCATAAATTCATACTGTTAATCTTTAGAACTAGTATTCAGTAATGTTTCAGTTTTCGGTAACACCATGTGTAAATATCTACTTTGCTGTCTGGATTTGTTCTTTGAGAACTTGTCTGACTATTTTGTTCAACTGTCGCAGAGTAGATGTGAGAATTCGGGAGACTAGTTAGTTCTGAAAAGAACTGTCCTGCTTTTTAAGTACTACCTGGGAGGTAGGAAATCAGCGGGGATGACTATTTTAGCTTAGTGGATCGAGGGGACTTCTCATCATTAACTTCACTGCTGCGGAGTGAGTTCGCAATTGGTCTCAACGTGTTGACTAGCCTGCTCCAGTAGGATAAATAGCACAAAGTTCTCAAGAACAAATCTGGACAACAATGTAAATATACACATGGTGTTACCGCAAACTGAATGTATATTGAAACCTCACCATGCAATTTCTCAAGGCGAATATGTAGAAATTAGGTTTTTGTAATCATTCTTATGGAATGTTTTTCATTTTTTAATTAAACTCTCCTTCTGTCATTCATATATAATTGTTTATTATTCACACTATTTTGTTTAAAGCCAAGTACATCTAGATTAGTATGAAATAATGTTTTTCAGGTAAACTCATTTAAAGTGAGTGTTTATGTCATTTCTATATCTTTTTGTAAATTATTCAATTTCATTTTCGTTTTTATTTTTTTACCAACTGCATGCACGTTAGAAAATATTGTCTGAATAAACATTTGTCTGTTCTGACAAGTAATATTTTTATATCGTCTGATCGCAAATTTACCCCATGATGCGGCCATCTTAGTTTTCACCCATACAAAAACAGGAGGCCAAAGTGCGGCTGACAGGAAATTACGGTCTGGCCCCTTTGTCATAATGCAAAATCAGTGCTGGTAATATATAGTCGGGGTATACAAGAATTCAGACTCAAGATGGTTGCATGGTAATAATTATTTATGGGCTTTTTTTTTTAAACAAGTCTTTACTTTTTCAGGCTTTTGCCCATACACAACTTAGCGTATCGGGCCAATTGCAGGCTGATAAATATGCGTGCGAATTATAGCCGATACGCAAAAAAGGGGCCTTGTTCCACTTCAGCAGGCTTAGTGGCAAACTTCCAAAATGCCCCACAGTTTTGAAAAATCCTTTGGAGAAATTTCTGATGTCACTAAAGCATCTATCTGCCTTGTTGAAAAATTGCCCATATTACATTTTTTTAACTGGCTGCTCAGTTGATTATTTCTGTTTGTTTACTTTTTGTTTGTCTACTAACAAATTTTCGTAGCCCGCATTTCCTGATCATCAACTGTACGTCCCACTGCCACATCAGGTAGTACTAGTCCACATTCTCAACATCTGCATCGATCATCAAAATATGGGAACTTCATTTACTCCTGTTTTAGGGGGGTGCTGTCAAATTCAGTTGCTAAGTCATCAAGGGGTGTTGGGTGGCTGCCATGGTGATCTGTAACTTCCTGCCAATTTCCTGATTTATTCCATGGTGACGGTTTTATATAGGGTGTAAAAAAGAAGGGGGGGAAAAAGGAGTTGTCTTGTGAGGTTTCAATGTGGGAAAGGCTGTTTCTACGAGGCACCGGTCGACATCTCTCCATTTACAAATAATAAAAATAAAATTTAAAAAAACACGTACCCAACCTCAAGATAAATTGAAGAAGGCACAGATTTGTTCAGGTCTTGTAAAAGTTTTTCTTGTCTGGTCAGGGATGAGAAATGCGTATCCCATTTTTGCCGTTCCATCTCCGAGGGGTTGCCATTTCACCCCGGGTCTCACTGTGTCCCTTATTTATTTTGTCTCTTCCATTTTGTGTGTGTTTTGCATGTAGGAGTAGCACCGGGAATAGCACCCTTTGCACTTGCACTTCTCATTCCAGTGGGTGGTTTACCAAGAAATCCCTCCGCATGACACTGCATGACTAATACTAATGGGCTAATAACAGAGTCACTGTCACCCAAACTATCCCTATTGGGGGGTATTGTAACCCCAACTGGGTTCAATCCCATTTTATGAGGAAAAACAAACTACAAATTGGGGGATACTTTTACCCTAATCGGAACCTTCTGTCCCAATCGGGTTATCAATATGTTTCTCATTTGGAAACCATGAAATGGTTGATTGAGAAAACTGTCCCAATTGTGGATTTAAAAAAATAAAAACAACAACCCCCCATTTGGGAAATTATTGGATGACAATGACACCTGCGTAGTTAAAAGCAAATAATACCCAATTTCGTAAAGCTGCCGAGCTTACAAATCTGCTAAGCAAAGTTCAAAGGAAACCGGTTACCAGCCAAAATGCTATACAGTAGTTAATTATTAGTCTTTGTGACTGGTTCCCTGCTGAATTTCTGCTTACCAGAAAATAATTCAAGCTGGGCAGCTTTTTTATTTAGAGTGGGAGACTTTTGGGTCACCTTTGGTGGCGGGAGACTCACATGGTAAAATCCATTTTTTTTTTCGAAAATGTTCCCATGAACCTTATGCACATGACAAAATTTGAGTAGGGCGCCCTCGGCAAGATCAAAAGACAGTTGCTCATTGGCCCATCCAGTGTGCCGTGTGTACGTAGCATTGGGTTTCCCTCGTTTCATCATCGTTTTAACTCTAAAGCCCGGTTCATACTTCATGCGAAAGCAAATTATGCGATGCCAGATATGTAATGCAAATAATCAGGTGCGCGCTGTTTTGAAATTGTAACGCAGGGATATTGGCTTTCGCAATTTGCGTGAAGTATAAGCCAGGCGGCAGGATGACGCCAGTGCATAAGGTCCATTGGTATACAACTTTGCCTCAGGACTGTGTTCATCCAAACTTTAAATCCATCTTGTACAAAATAACTGCATTACATAGATGTAGATATAAATTTTATAACAGTAATAGTAATGCCAAAAAATTTTTAGTGGCCGGCAATTCGACCCTAGCGTTTCCACTTGACTGTTTTTGTTACACCAGT
>CM021541.1:4003911-4014895 GCA_010994315.2 Pisaster ochraceus | reverse complement strand
CGATCACAGACCAATTTGTTCTGATGGCGGGAACGGGTTGCTAAAAGTTCGCCCTTGACTGTGTTCTTGCTATGGTTTGCTTGTTACGAAGCAGTGCATTAAACTCTTATTACAGGATCAAATAGCAACACTGTGTTGGCATCATCCAGAGCTTTGAAAATAAATTTACAGACGAAGTACATGATTAGTATAAATCTGAAAGTTCACTGATTATAAAATTCCTGTCAGTTCCAATCCCCAAAGAGAAAATGTTTGATTAACGTCTTGCAAACTGAATTTGAACGCATCCAAAAATAATGTCGTCGCTAGTTAATAGTTAGAGTCGAAATAAGATAGTAGGTAAACGTGCGCTAGGTCACTTACAAAACATGAACCTTTTTTTCGAAGTTTTCACCCAAAAGTGACAACCGAATTAGTGATCAAAACTTGCACCCGAATTTGATCAAAATTTTTCCTGTGGACTTTGTATACAGACAATAGTTGGGTTTATCAAAAACCGCGGATGAGTATATACATTTACTCATCCAAACCGTACTATTCCCATTTAAATTAAACATGACAATCGTAACTATTGTGGGTACCCATTTGAAACCTAAGATGGCTATATCAATAATGTTAACAGGATCATTGGGCCCATTTTGTGTTGACCATATATTCCAAGCTGTGTGACCCCATTGTACCGAACCTTCCTAGTAAATGTACATAATACAAAATTGTTCTAAATCCGGGACCCGTTGTCCTAGGCAACAAAAAGAAAATAATCTTTCCACGTGAGCTCGCAGCTGGCCTAAAAACATGGCGCCGTTTTCTTTTGGTTTTTATAACAAGAACTTGTTCGTCATTGTTTATTACCGAAATGTTAGCGTTGTATTTCACTTATTCATGTAAGCTTAGTTAAGATGTAAAAGCAAGTTGGCGACATTTAGATAACAACAATTCCCGTCAAAGTTGTGAGCATTGCATTTTTCAAATAGTTTTAAAGATTTTGCTCACTTTTTTTGTTTTTACGCTTTTTAAATATTCAAACAGGTGGAAGTCAAGGGCGGATACACTTCACAAAACTGAAAGGAAAACAAGAAAACTCTCAACAACAACGCAACAAAACATTTTAGTCGTAGAATAACAAGAATTTCGGCGGGCACAAAAGAATTAGTTCCACTTCAATTGAAAATCTTGTTTGGCAACAAGTGAAAAATTGAATTTTCTCTCACTTTTACAATTCACACAATGGAGTGGCATACCTTGGTAAATAGAAAATCCCCTGCTTAAATAGTTGAAGTGAACCCTGGGTAGACCTTGCGAATTAGGGAACAAATATAAATGTTTTTGTGGATTAGGTAAGTTTTTTTTCGCTTTCTTTTTTCTCTATACCCCTCTCAGCCGCTCTGTATTATTTCATTCGTGTATACATACACACACACACGCGTCCATGAAACAAGTCCGAAATGGCGCATTGCGTATAACTGTTGGAGTTCAATGGACGGCGATGAACTTAGACATTCTGCAAATACTGTCACGTGCAATCATATTATAACAAGGAATATCAGTGAATTGATTTTGATGCATTGGTTGATAGATCACAACTCTGCGATTGGCTAGCAGATATAAAATAGTGCCGTGTGCTTTGTAGGCCTTCATAACCAACGCGTGATTCTGTTTTTGTGGTCTGTGTGCAGGGCAGCACAAGAACATCTGGTGCGTTTCGGGTATTTTACAAACTAGATTTCTTCGCTGTTTTGAATTGATGCTGGAATATAAAAATAGAACAGCCGGATGAGTTAGTTTATGTTTGGAGATCTACAGGAACGCATAATGGTCTTTTAATTGGAGTACATTGAACTTTGTTCGCCGGTAGAAGGCACAAATCATTACTTATCAGCCACTCCAGCGTATTATTTACAAGTTCCTTATTGCTTTGTTGTTTTTTAAGTGCGCTGCAGTTTAACAACATAACAGTTATTTGCTTTGTTGTGGAGATAATTACCACTTAATTCCCCGTTGCAGGTATTTCGTAGCAGGTGCAGCGCGGAGAGACCTGCTGGTAAATTCTACAGCGCACCAGGTGCGAAGACAAAAGCATTTTCTGGTTAAGGGTGGGGTAAACTACCCTAAGCCCCTCTAAATACCATGGATTTAGATGATGTATGGGTGTACCTAGGCGACTTTGGCCGGTACCAGACCGTCGCATTCATCTTTATAACTCTGGTTGGAACATGGCTACCGGCCTGGCAGATCTTCGGGATTATTTTCACCACCGACCAGCCGCCGTTCCACTGCCGGGCCACACCGGGGTTCACGCTGGAGGAGAGCGTGCCCCACGCGAAAGGGGACATGAACGAGTCGTTCGCTGAGTGTTTGATGTACGCCGTAGAAAAAGGTGAAAATGGCACGTCGATCATCAATTCAAGTATTGAAGTGGAATGTACGAATGGATACGAGTTTGTGTCGCCATTCGATGAAAACACTATCGTTATGGAGGTAAGGCTTCCTTTCCCGATTCTCTAATCCCTCGCAGAATGATATTGCTGGTTCCTCCTATCAGGGTGTTTGAGCGTGAAACCAGTCTTTCTGCTTCTTCTCACCCATACACCCTTGCTTTGCTGAGATGTAGAACACGGAGCCATTCCAACAGCTTTATTCCACACACTGCATCTCTTTGGAACTCCTTGCCTGCCCGGTGCATGTTTTCCTCCATCCTACAATCTAGACTCAATTCCTACCTTCAACTCCCCTGAGTTGTTTTCATCTTAAATATTTTCTTTTCATAGCCCCAGAGTGGCCTAAGCCTTGTTTTGGGGCGAACTTGCATAATAATTAAATAAAATTACCAAATGCTGGCATCGGTCGCTCATACTTTTTCTTATTACTTTAGAATACGATCAACGAAAACAATTTCCAGTATGACACTACATAATACTTATACAATTAAGCTTCCATCTTCATAACTACTGATTTTCATGCCAGAAAAGAAACATGCTATTTTCATCCCAGCCTCAGTTTGAGTACAATGGAATGAACGGTTGACAAACAACATGGCAGCACCATGTCGAAGATATTTTGAAGTGCTTTGACTGTACAGTGCGAAGTCTAATCAAATGCAAGGCGCTTTCGTTGGCTTTGGAGGAAGGTCCAACTCAATTTCAAAAATGTTAGTTTCATTTTTTTTAGTCACACAAACTTATTTTCGTATCATCTTTCTATGCTTCAGCTGGACCTCGTCTGCGACAAGAACATCCTCCCGAGTACAGCACAGTCCATCTTATTTTTCGGTGTCTTGACGGGGGCGTTTGTCTTCGGGCAGCTCTCGGACCTCATCGGCCGTAAGACGGTGCTCCTCGCCGCCGTGTTTCTGCAAGCCATCGCCGGTATCATCATCTACTTCATCTATGCCTACCACTGGTTTGCGGTTATGTTCTTTTTCATCGGAATGTTCGAGCAGGTAAAATATTGATTTAGGTATTTTGTTCATCCTATACAATAAATACCTTTTTTTCAGACGAGAGGAAATCAATACCTACCTTCAGCTCCCCGACGGGTTATTTTCATCGTAAATGTTTTCTTCTCGTAGCTACTTATAGGCTTACGGTACCAAAAGTGAGTTTTAGCCTTGTTTAGGGCCGAAATTTCATTTAATTAAAAAAAAAAAAAACATTCCCATCGTCTATTTTCACTGAAAACATAACAAACCACCCTGTGAGATTTAATCAAATTTGGTGATTGCAATAATAGGCCGTTATCGAAACCGCGGCTTGGGCTTGAGCTTTGGGCTCTGAGTCAATAAGAAGCGCGCGTTTTCCATACGGGACTTCAAACAAGCAGAGCTGGAGTCTGAACCCAAGCCGTGTTTCGAAAACGGTCATATAGCCTACATTAGTCTCGCACGAATATGGTTGAATCATTGCTTCCCGCGTACATTGTTTAAACGTACGAAACAAAATCTACGGAAGCTTTAAAGGGCCAAAGAGAAAGAAAACAGAACACAGTCATAATTATGAGTTAGGCCCTACAGCTCATAATTACGAGTTCGCAGTTATAAGTATGACTTGTATGAAATCATTATTATGAGATATATCTTGTTAGTTAATTGGCATAAGTAGTCATTATGACTTACGCTAGTTGTGACATAAGTCATAATTAGGACTTGTATTAAGTCATGACTATACTATTTTCCTGAATGTCCCTTCAACTCTTCCGTAAATCACACTTTTAACGGAGCCAAACTGTCGAATAAAGCACGTTCGACCTGTTTTGTCATGAAGGTTGATTTAGTGCCCCCTTTCTTGTGAGTGTTTGGGGTCATATTATCACAGTTAAGCGGTGTTTCGGACGGAACAGTATTGACACGGGTCCCAAGTAAAAAAGAAAACTAGCCTAAGCTTTCAGGCATAGTGCCATCCTTCAATGTATGGTCATATTAGGTTATGGTACAGGAAATTCTGTAATTTTTGTCCAAAAGCCTTCTTGTTATAAATTATTTTATCTGATTGTTTCTTGGTTAGAAATCAAGAAAATTGTGTCGAAAATTTGAATCTCCAAAAGGCAATCTTTTGAGATTTACATTGCCGTGGTCTGTTGTGTTTAGAGGAGCTGTTGGTACCCGCTGTCACCTCGCTAAGTGGATTCGACGTGCTTGTTTAATATTTCCATGACAGTTTTTTTGTCGCTGTTTTCTCAACGAGGAAACGTTGACTGCATTCAACCGAAACCTTCACATGTGACTTTTCGTCTACCCAGGACCAAGGTCATTTTGGCAAATTGTATGGATTTCATAAAAATGCTTTTGCCTACTTTGGAGCTTCAATTGAGTTAATTGATCAAGAGTGGTCTTCAGAGTATTTGTCTGGGGGGAAAAAAACTTTCATTTTCTAAGTAAATCATTTATTTGTTGATTTTGGGTTTTTTTCTTCAAATTTATACGCATTTTTTATTGAATGACCTTTTAATGATTATGATTTTAGAAATTGCAAGTAATGACCTTTTAGTACTTAGCCGACATTTTGTTGTATCTTTCTTGATAATTTTGTATAATACTGACAAAACCAAACGACGACCATGCATTTAAAGGCAAAGTGTATGGGTTTTTCTTTTAACCGTTCAATTGATTTAATCCTATGCAAATATAGATATGTAAAATGAAACTAAACTGTGACAATTTCATTTCAAAAGGTGGTAGCGTTCTTGAGATATCGCTGAAAATCTGGAGCGGTTAAGTTCAGACAGGAAGAATAATCCGTAATTGGAATACAAAATCTGAGAAACGTTTCTGCCTCACGAAACGTTCCTCAGATTGAAAAGCTTATGAAACCCTTTCTCTCAAACCACATTCCTTTCAAGGGAATTGTTTCTCAAAATGTTATACATTATCAACAGTTACGGTGCTTCTCACCGAGTAATTTTTTGTGGTCATTAACTTTTTTGGAGTAATTACCAAAGGTGTACCTTCCTTTAAGTGTTGTTTCATTGCCAGTGTTATGTAGGCCTACCCTAAAAAAGAAGATTTATGTTTGTTGTTTCAAGGGTATGAATTTGACGGAGTTTGTCTTGATCATGGAGATGTTCTCACCGAAGAAGCGAACAATTGCCGGGTGTATCAACGGCATCGCCTGGGGTGTCGGGGTGACCCTCCTGGCTCCCATCGCGTACTATCTACGTGACTGGAGGAAGATGCAGCTGGCCATCTCCCTGCCTTGTCTGATTGCGATACCGCTATGGTTGTGAGTAGATCAGTCATATTGACTCTTAGGCCATATCCGAATTGACGGCTACGGCTACGGCTACGACTGTTGCTATGAGTGTTACTATAAGGACGTCCTATACTTCAACGCATGATGACGCTGCGATCAAGCCGCAGCCATAGCCGGAGCCGCCAGTTCGGACACGGCCTTGTTGTCCCCAAATCCTTCAAAATCCAACTGCATGTTCAATTTGGTTCTGTTGGACTGATGACTGCACTAGTAAACTGATGCTTTACGTGGGGGTCAGGCATGCCTCCACAATAAGAGTCCAACAGTTTGGGTTTTATGTTGGTCAATGTTATATTTTTGTTAGAGCGAGGACAGATTCTACATATATAGTGAACCGCTCATATGGGAGTTAGGTTTATGATTTACTGTTTGATGTGGACTGAGGACACAATAGTAAACTGAGCATGCTTTACGTGGGGTCAGGCATGCCACCACAATCAGAGTCCAACAGTTTGGGTTTTGTGTTGGTCAATTTTAGATTTTGTTAGAGCGAGGACAGATTCTATAATTTATTGTGAATCGCTCATGGGATTTAAGTTTATGATTTTTCTAGTGCCTCTTCAGCAAAATAAAAGTAAAGTCGCAAAAAATGGGTTAAGTTTATTCATAGGACTACATACAGGTTTGCCTGGTCATTTTCTGCGAATGGGCGGCCAATAAGTAAACGTCGCGCTGTTCTATTTCGCGGGCAATTTGAAAGCTCCCTAATACAGTCATCCAATTTTTACTTAATTGCTCTTGTATCATTACACATCCAGCAGCACAATTAGGGCCAATAACAGGGTGAATAGAAAACGAGAAGAAAATGTTAAGTTTTTGATGTGGGAGGAAAACCTTAATGGGGGGAAACCCAGGCAATCAGGTAGGGACTGAAACACCCAATCCACATACAAGGCACCAGTCTGAGCTGGGACTCAATTCGAACCACAGAGGTGACAGTCAGGGCAAGCAATTGTTCTTTTGCGACATTCGATTAAAAAAGATAACCATTCAGTCAAAATCCACTCGACCAGCAGTATTCGCAGCAGCTATTTTCGCTGTTGCGCATAATGTGCTAAGTTGAATGCCGATTTCGCATTGCTAAACAGATTACCTTAAAAAAAAGGAATGTGTACCTCTGGTTTTTGGAACCGTTCGATTGTTTTAATACTATATGAATGTAGATAGTATACAATAAAACTAACCTGTAAAAATTTCATTTCAAAAGGTGGTAGTGTTTTTGAGATATCACCGAAAGTCCGGAGTGTTTATGTCCACGCAGGAAGAGAAATCTGTAGTTAGAATACACAATCTGAGAAACGTTACTGACAGTAACGTTTCTTAGATTCAAATGTTGGGCAATAAAAACGTATATATATTTTTTCATAACCACATTACTTCGAAGTGAAATGATTCTCAAACTTATACTATCGAAAGCTGCTGTACTTCTAACCAAGTATGTTTTTATTGCCATTAATTTTAAGAGATTACGAAACGTACCTTCCCTTTAACAGTTTATTGAATAATAAAATACTGTATTTATTCGCATGTTTCTATATTTCGTGGCATTTTTATTTTGAATGCTCCAATGAAAACTAAATGTCTATGCGCACAATAAATTTCAGATTCTAAATCTAAATCTAAATTCTAAGGGCCTTGTCACACGAGGCACTTTTCCAGGCAACTTGGAGGCAACCAACTGCAGTGCATGTTACAGGGCCACTTTGGTGGCACAGGAGTCATTTTTCAAACAATGTCTGATGATCCCCAAGAAAAATACATGAACATTGAATTGTGAATGCCGTTCTTCATGGAGATTGCCTGGAACTGGTTGCCTGTAAATTGCCTCGTGTGACATGGCCCTAATTCTATAGCAACACTTCGCAGATCTAACTATGTAGCCGACTGAACGAGATCTGTGTGCACACTGAATGCTAATGTTGAGTGCCAAATGGCGATTTTTGATGGCCTCACAATACTTTCTTTAATTTTGGAAGATTTATTTCTAGTTTATAGTTTTTTAAGGAATGTTTGAATAATTTAACCCCACCCATCCGGGGGGTGTACATTTTGTGGACTTTCCAAATTGACGCAAGAAGAAGTTGATGACCTGAGTTGTCCCTGACGCTGTTGGGTTTCGGTAGCTTAATTTCCTCTTTATATAAAGACACATTTTTCTTTACAAAAAGTTGTCCTTGGGTGTACAAATATTTGGCCATGGGTAGAAATAAAGAAGAAGTAAAATTTACTGATTATTCACTTTTGACAATGGTCTGGCATCCCACCCAGCAAAAAGATATATTATAAAATAAAAAATGAATGAAAATTTGAAATCATGTGGGGAGATGTGAATGAAACAGGTACCCTGAGTGGCTTCACGCTGTTCTTGAAGAAAGACACCAGACTTAATAGTGTTCTTCAAGTAGAAAGACACAATGCCATGATTGAGTGCTTGGATTAGTACATCTATCTCGGCAATCGTGGTTTTGTGTGCTAGATTCACTCGACCTTTACGCAGTGCGGGTGATAAATCTCTTGGGGACTTCAGCAGGTGTGAGGACTTAAAAAAAAAAAAAGTTTTTCAAAAATTGTTTAGTCTTCAATGTCTGCAAACAAACAAACAAACACACACAAGAAACAAACAAACAAAGACAACGAAGCAGTCAACGCAATTTGAGAAATATTTGGTTGTGCTCGTACACCGTCATAATGACACAAACAAATAGAAGAGGGTTAGCGGATTGCGTGATGTGGGTTCGAGGTAGAAAATAGGTATCCCAAAAAGAATTTGGCAGGGGACTGGGGGGTAAATCCTCGTGTGCCAGGAAGAAGAATGTAACGAAAGTGTGACCTGCGAAATTTGTTGCAGTTTGAAGTTACATATTAGAAGTAACTACAAAACATAGTAAATATATTACAAAAGCATTTCAAATACAAAACAGAAAAATAACAGCAATAACAGAAACTAACCGACAGTTCCGTAAACGTGTTAAAAGTTATCTAGCTTTTTCTTCTTCCGCCATGACGTCAAACACCCTAAGGTAGAACTTATCAAAAAAATATGTCTGCAACTTTAAAAAGTACAAGATTTAATGGTTGACTGTCGCCACATATCAACCAAGCCATCGCATTCTAGTTGTAGTTAACTAGTCAATCAAGGTTGCAAGCTGCACTTTGGCTCTGCGTGACGACCGGCTCAAATCATTCTTTCTCCCAAAACGAGTTTGCTTTGTGAAGTAAATCCGTGGTTTGCCCAGCAGGCTACACCTAAAGAGACGCCGGTCTGCCAAAACCAACAATTTTTGGGGCGGTAATTAAAAACCAAATAAACTGGAATGGTTACATCGGCACCTTTGTGATAATACAACAGCTCTTAAATGATATTTTCTTAAGTTGTTGTTCCCGAACAAAGGATCTCGCAAAGATTGTGGTATATTAAGGGCAAAACGGCTCACACTACGAGATTCTCGTGGGAGCAAATTGTACAATTTGAAAAGAAATACACCACACTTTTTAATATGCCTGTCAAAGACGTAAAGTGGCATTTAGTCAGAATGGCAAGAGCAGTCAATACATCAGCTTAAACTTGAAAACCTGGATTTTGTGGCGAGGAAAAAGTAGGCTTTGTGCTTTTCATTTCCCAGCAGGTTTGTTCTGTCATTCAATCACGCATGTCAGGTGCCGTTTTTTGTTAACTTGGTGATCTTTGTCCGAGCGAGAAACAGCAACAAAAATTCAACTTTGTAATGTTTGCTAAAGATTTCCTTTCCCTGGATAATTATTTGGAACTAAAAAATCTTTCTATCGTGACATCACAGCTGAGATTGTTGCTGAAATTTGTCAAAATTGCAAAATGTGTGCCAACCAATGCAAAATATGTGCTTGACCCACGTCACGTAATTATTTGATTTGTCCCCAGTGTTCTTTACGAGTCCGTGAGGTGGCTATTGTCAAAAGGACGTAACGAAGAATCCTTCAAAATCCTCAACAAGATCGCCAGGGTGAATAACATCAGCCCACCTGCGGATGGATTCGTACTAACCCTCGAGGACAAGACCATTCGCGAATCGGCACCTAATGACGTCACCTCTAGCCCAAGTCAAGCAGCACCTCTGGTCGTCGACAAAGGGAAGACGTACACGGTGATCGACATCTTTCGGAGTTGGATAGTCTTAAGGAACTTGGTCATCATGTGCTTGTCGTGGTAGGTGAAGTTTCTTTATCATGATTCGGTTGATTACCAGCTAAAGTCGCATATCCTGTGTAGCTTTTGGCTGGATACCTACTTTTAGTGGCTTTTATAGACCTCACGCACATGTAGGGCGCCCTCGCGTAGAGATGAAAGGGCGGTTGTTCATTGGCCAATCGTGCACACCGCGCGTACAAATCAGTCCATTGTACCATAATCGTTTTCTCCTTAAGACGGCGGCTGGATGACGTCAATGCCCAAGGTCTATTTACAAATAAATGCTCAACAACTGATTGGTATCTTCAACAATTGAAAGATTTGTGTTATATATTTCCTCCAATGGCAGCCTAAAAAAGATCTAAGATTATGAAATTCATGATGCATTGATAAGTAAAGGGATTACGGAAGGAACGCTGCCAATACAAATACAAAAATAAACAAATAAATAAAAAGTAGACAAACCATAGCATTTCGGATTTCTTTGATGTTGTTCTTCGTACATGACTGGTCGCGGGTAAAATGGCTAAATGGCTAATAGAATTTGTCTCGCTTCGTTGGTAGTTGCAGAGGCTTTCCTAGGAAAAAAAAAGGTTTGAATTCCAAATGTTTGGCTGCTCCGTGCTGGGGCTAATGTACTTTAAGCAGTGTTTGTTCACCCTAACTGTTGGCCTACACACCACTGTCACAGTCTACAAGTTTGCCCTTCAATTTGATGAACAATGAGGTTGTTTGTGAGAGTTTCACAGTGCATGGATTTTTTTTAAGCAGACAACAAAAGGCGATTGGAATGCAAGAATGCAAAATAAATTGTTTCAGAATCTTGTAAATGAATATTACACCATTTCAAAAGTTTTGCTCTGCCCACTCAATCATACTGAATTGGTGTTTTTCAAAACGAAAGAAAACAACAATCAGAAAAAAATTCAAGATTGAGTATGTGCGACACAAAATCTGTCCGCTGTCAATTGAACCTCTCAGAAAAATTATTTTGAAATGGAATAAGTATTCTGCACTCCGTGAACAACCTACTGTAAACAGTTTCATTATTTACTGGTATTTTCGTTACTTATTA
>CM021541.1:3955459-3970346 GCA_010994315.2 Pisaster ochraceus | reverse complement strand
GTGCCTTGTGATTGGTTGATAGCGTTTCACAAGATGTGCCTTAATTTTACTAGAAAGCCATGCGAACGCAATGCATTTTACCCGTAGCAACCAGTGTACTACAGTATACACACGATGACGACTGCTTCTTGGTACCTGGCATCTAGGCACAATCTATATGTAGCAATGAAATGCTTCATACAACACGCCATGAAACCAGCAAGTGTTTCAATGAAATTGCTAATGGTGTACGGCCTTTAGGCAAGACAGTTGTTCTTTTAAGAATTTCTGTCTCTGGTATGCTGTCATGACATTTATGCGTGTACACATTACTCAAAAATACAATCTAATGTTAAATCCCAAGTCGGTGCACACCAAAGGGGAGGTGGGGGTCCCATTGAAGGCTCCCAGGCCAGAAATTACACAGTGGCTACCGGGGCCTCAGCCTCTGTGTTGCCCTGGCCTTTGCTACGGTGCCCCTATAAAAGATTCCCATTGACTTCAAGACTTTCCAATTGGAAGTGCCCTTTACAATATGAAAGCTGGCCTTGCCCTCTCAAAGATGAAATTCTAGGCCTGGGCTCAAGAGCAAAGGGCACGTCCATTGAAGAGTCTATGGGAAAGTTTTGAAGAGTTGACGCGGCCAAGACCAGGGAGGACATGGTTTCAGTCTAATCCCTGGATCACTAAGATTCATCTTTTAAGATGGGATGTTAATATTGCCATAGTGATTTATATTGTGACATCACTCTTTCCTTTGAAACACGGTCCGATTAATTTGAACTCTTTCGTGAAATCAGCCCCCGGCCTGATTTTTATGCAGAAAGTGTGACACAAAGTATTAACTTTCCGATATGACCAGAGCAATATCTCGCCTGCCAGAAAGGCCCTGGAATGTAAAAGTTCACTCTTTTCACGAACAAAGGTTACATCTTCAATACCTAGGCCCCTACATACACCATCAAATTCAAACAAAGTTTGCACATTTCTAAATGTGTTTTGAAGGACCTTGGGTGGTCAGGGCAAATTATTTTGTTCTTACCTGCTATATCATTGTTCGATCGAGCCACTGTGAGAAATTTCTCGTCTAATGCAAGGATTTCCTCGATGAGGATCTGGGAGTGGTTTGCCTTCCCGTCGTTGAGTAGATTCCGTAGCAGTCTGGCCATCACCGACTGGGAAAGAAGTTTCTCTGTAAAGTCTGCTGCAAACTGCTCCGCAGAAAACACAAGGAGACATTTTACAACAAATCCTGTTAGCAAAGCTTTTCTGCTTACTGAACTCGGGCCCAATCTCAAATCCTTCTATTTCCAATCACCAAAGAGAAGGATTCAGAAGGACTGAGGCCAAGAGGCCCACACAAAAAGTGCTCTATTAGGCCTATCACAGGGTTAGGCATACCAATCTTATCTCTAGTCAAAAACAGTTTAGCCTGTAAGGTTTCTAATCCTCTTTCATCTTTCTTAAAACTTGGATTATAAATTCAATACAAAATAAAAAGACTGCCTTGTTTTTTACTCATATAATAAAAACCAAAAACCAGAAAGCGCCAGTATCTTACCACAACACTTATTGAATTTTTTGACATACACACATGTAATGTGCCGTACATGTGGCATGTCATGGCCGAGCGGTTAAGAGCACCGAGCTCAAGCTCTGGTGTTTCTGGTCAGCAGAGTCTGGGTTCCAGTCCCAATCTTTAAAGCAAGACACTTAAATTGCTTCGTCCTTCGGATGGGGCATAAAGCTGTTGTGTTGTTGTAAATTTATCAATGCGCATATCAATACCCCAGTAAACATTTATCGCTAAGTGAGCGGGTTCACCCCGGTGTGTCTGGCAGTGTATTTATCTTCAATCATCTGAAGACTGCACACTCAAAAGGAAGATGAAGAAGAATGAGTGAAAAAGTGGCAGTCACATCAGGGATTCAACAAATTGCCTTGTTTATGAAAACAGGTCAAAGCACCAATTGGATTAGCACTGGTAGGGCGTCAGTGCCCGTTGCACTACACTGACATAATTTTGAATTTTTTTTTCTTCATATTTTTACCTGATTTAAGAAGCTGAAATTCCGATCATGTATTCGTAGTTCATAACTACACTTTTGAAGTGTCCAAAAATGACGAAATTTTCCATGGATGACATTATATCACAAAATAAATCGCAGATCCATGCTTACGTTTTAAACATCATGTAACGATTGACGAGTGAGCACGTGTGAGCATGTGCAAGGTGCATAGCAACTCCATGGACTTCCGGGTCAATGCACCTTCAAGCACGAATGAACGCAGTCGTGGTGTGACTGTGAGACTTCGTTTTGATTTGTCACAATATTTCCCTGTGAGATGGCACTATCATTTGTAGGGGTTTCATGGACAATGGCAACCTCTCGCGGGGAAAATTATGACTTGATCAAATCTTGCACCAGACTAAAAAGAGTGTGATGAACTTGCTATGGGCGTGCTTGCATGCGAGTATTCACATACTGAGTCAGTACAGGAAGTTACAACAGAGAAGTCAATGTCCATTTTATTTTCAAAATAATGTCACCCAAGATTAAAGTTAATAATTCTGAACCCATCGGGCTGGAAGTTTCGGAAACAAGGAATATGTAAACGAAGTTTCAGCTTCCTCCATCAGGTATAAATATGAACAATTTTTGTTATAAATTTGTGCAACTAGCGACTAGGTACGGGACCTTTATACCCTGGACTCCATCAGGTTGTATACAATGGAGGTGTCCAACCTGGGCTACTATTTATAGTATTGGATGTAAACATTGTAATAAAAACAATAGCATGATTGAAAGGGATTGAGTGTCTGTCACTGATTACACTGTAACAAAAGTAGTACTAGCTTGTAGAACTAGACAAAGAAGGTAAGCTGTGAAAACTTCCTCTCACATCATCTTAATTATTTTTACCAATGTCAATTTTTACTTTGCATTTGTAGTTTCTAGTTCGAAAACATTTGTGTGCCTGATTCAAAAGTTTCAGTTTTTTGTGGTCATAAAATGAAGATAGCAGTCAGAGACAGTACTCTTCCCACCACACAAACAACAATTGAATTGTATTAAGTGCTGTTTGTGTTTGTTATTTCCCAATAAATATGTTTATCCTACCGCTCCGCCATGTCCGTCGAAAATGCCATACATGGCCACCCCAGAGTGATTCTTGTCGTGTACAAAATCATATCTATCCTCCATCCTAGGTCGACGTCCCTGGATCGAATATACAGCAACATTATCCTCCCGTAATTCCCACTGTCTTGGCCCTTTATCCTTCCCAAATCTGTCCGAGGTTAGAGGTACAGCAGCAGGTATTCTCGGCACCACACCGCCGTTAGGTAGAGCCTTTTGACGGCTCTTCTGCACAGAGGAGCGCGCTCTGTTGAACACGCTCCGTAGTTGATCTCGGTGGAATACATAACTGTACAAAAACAGCACAGCGATTACGAAGGCAATGGTTTCATATTTGAAGACTGTGTTACGGACAAGCCGACTCAGCACCGCTAGAAGGGTCATTGCAGTCTAGAGAAGGTTCCAGTTATACTCCTGGACATTGGTGGCCTCACATTCGGCCAGTTTTCCTCAGATTTCATGTCCGTTTCTGTAGCTCCTGCTTGTCAAAGCTTGGGTTTGTTTTGATGCTGATTAGCACAACAGTACGAAAGTCGTACGTACATTACGTGTACCAAGTTGTAGACTGCGTGTACTTACATACATATTAGTTAGGTTTCCTTTCAATTATGGTTGTGTATAATTGCGAAACGTCAGGAACTTAGACAGTTGTCTTGCACATGGGGCTGGTGGTGGCGCTATTTACATTTAAATCACTGGGCGGGTATTAACTAAGATTACGAATTGATTAATTAGATTGTTGGCTCAAGTGGTCCAGTGGAGCCTGGGGAGGGAAGGGGACTTTATCTTAATCATGGTTTCCATTTTCCGTACTCAACTTTGTCTTATCACTTTTAGGCATTGGGCTTTCCCGTAAATTAGTCATTTTAGTTATGATCTAATTTCACTCTCTCACCTTTTCATTGTCTCGAATGAATAAAGCACATCTTATTCAGTTCACACACAGCTCAAAGTCTTTACGGTTACACACACAAAAAGCCGAACGAAATCATGTCTACATTAAAACATTATTTGATGCACAAGTAGGCGAAAAATAAACTCTATATTTTGATTGAATTAGGCACCCCAAAAAGCAAAAACAACTGCAGCAAATTTTGCAGATGTAGGCCTACAGCCATGCATAATCGTTTTGGGGAAGCTAGAAGTGTTGGATTTGACTTAAAAGTTTGACTTAAAATGGAACCAGCCCGTATAAAAATGACCCCGTGTTGGTGGTCTTCATAGCCGTGTTTGCTACGAGAGCAAGATCCCAAACTGAGCATAGCATTGGTTTATATACAACAAGCGAGACTGAGCGATGTGTGTGCCAGCCACACGTCACCATCAACCCGCCCGTTTGCAGACGCCCTGCTGCCGTCAACTCCGGTACCGGCTGCAACTCTACGACCGTCCAGGAAACACTTGGATGATTTGCAGGTTGCAGTCTCTGGCAATCACGAATCGGTTTCCTTTGAGCTACGGGACACGAAACTACAGTTAGAAATGCTGCAATCAGCAGTTACTTCCATAGTTGAATTGATAACATGAGAAAGCAAAAGTAGGGCCCATCTTTAATTTGTTAGATTTCCGTCTATGAATCGTTCAGCAACCTTACAAGGTAACTGTGCCCATCGCTGCGACCGACCAGTTCACATTGCTTTTTTTATAAGTGATTGGTTGTGACGACACGACAAAGCATAAATAAAACATCATGCCTTTTTGGCGCTTTAAATTTGCATGATTTTCTGTCTTAGATTAGTCTTTCATATTTTAAATATAGCAACATCATTTTCATTTAGACAGCTGTTCTTAAAAATATCGGTGTAATACCGACCCACGGAAGAACCAACACTTTTTAAGCATAGCAGCAATTCAGCCCATACGGTTTAATGGAATAAAACTTTCGTACTGTGTAGATTGTGAACATTTTACCTCACTCCTCCCAATATCCCCCAAGTTACGCCTTGCCAACATCACCTTTACAGCTATGACCACGTGTGCTATCTTTCGGGAGATGAGTTAGCTTACCACAATAGCTGGCCCTTTTCGACCAAAGACCGAGACGACTGGTACAGCAACTGTGCAGAGTACCCCCACGGAGCCTGGTGGTACACAGGCTGTTACGAGTCCAATTTGAACGGGAGATACTTCGATGAGCCCCGCACTGACCATTATGAAGCAGTCAGATGGGTTGGTCCCTTTTCGATTTTCTCGCTCAAAACTACTGAGATGAAAATTAGACGTAGGTTTAGTCCCTAATGAGGTGAACATAACAAACCCATATAATAAGGCACGCAAGACCTGATCACTTTATCTTATTTACAGTGATATACATGTACTTTGAAGCCTAAATGGCAAACATTTGCCTTTAATTTAAAGGCAACGTATAGGCATACCTTTGGTTTTTAGAACCGTTCGATTGTTTTAATCATATATAAATGTAGATATTATACACTAACACTAACCTGTGAACATTTAATTTCAAAAGGTGGTAGCATTTTGGGGATATCGCCGAATGTCCACGCAGGAAGAATAAACCGCAATTGGAATACTGACAGTGACGTTTCTCAGATTCAAATTTTGGGACATAAAAACTGATATCTTTTTTCATGACCACATTATTACTTCGAAGTGAAATGATTCTCGAAATGCTTCGTACCATCGAAAGCTGCTGTACTGCTTACCAAGTATGTTTTTATTGGCATTAATTTTAATTTCAATACGTTACCAAACGTATACATCAATAAGAATCAACAGTCTAACGCAATAGATAAATGAGACACGGATAGAATACGTGAAGTCGAATAACACAAATTGAGTTATAGAAATGAACTGGTACTGAATGTCAGTTTACACCCGATTCGACTACGCACCACAATGCCATATATATATATTTAAAAAATCAAAAACATGAAGCGACACCGGCCGAATTCTACAAACTCTTTTGGAAAGATATCAAATGTTTTTTACTAAATACCTTAAAGTTCTCTTTTCAATCAGGTCAATAAAATATGGACCAAAGACGTGGTGTTATTAACTTAATCCCCCAAAGCCTGGGAAAGACCAAACAGTCTTGATGAAATGGAAGCCCATTGCTTTGATAAATGTTGACTATAAATAAATGCTAATGCTATCGCTATAGCGTAGAATAAAAAGGCTCAACCTTGCGCCTATTGGTAAAACAACTCTTGTTAAAAGCCTAGCATTGTCTCTTGCCTAACCCTCCTCAAAAATTCATTAATGAAGTTAATACTTTAATCTATTGTTTTATCCTGGAATGGTAAATGTGACAAGATTAAGCGCAAAATCACGATTAATAGCTATGACAATGGTGGTATTAAAATGTCAAACTTGCAATGTTAAAAAAAAAAACTAAAATGGGTCAAAAGGCTTTTGAATGAACCACGGACTTGTATAAATTGGAATTTGTTTATTAAAGCAACTTGGTCTCAAAGATATTTTATAGAAAACAAATATCTCCCCTGAGGATTTCCCATTCCATAAACTGAAGGATCAATTTTTAATTGTCAAAGGAGCATGGTCAGAGTTTTATCAAACCAAGTTAGAAGGTAAATCTCTAAGGAATAGTATTTAATCCGAGGTTATATGGTGGTTATTATTCTAAGAATTATTTTTACATACAATATGCAGAAGAAATTATGACAAAAAATTCAAACGTGTGTGCCTTCATGATTGTGTCTTTATTTTATACTTTCATTGCCATATCTTTCCAGTTGTCTCCATTTTTTATTAACATAGTTTGTTGATATTTTAAATTTGACAAAATTATGATATATAGTTTTTGAGACAGCAAAATAATTTTTATTTCGACCCATTGTTATTTTGCATAGTGGTGTAGTGATGATGTAATCGATGTTAGTTTCAATATGTTTAAGTTTCACAAAATTTCTCATCCACTGAAACCATCTTCAAATTCTCTACCACCTTGGCTCAAGAGCTCAGAATGAGGCAGGGGATTATTTTTCATCTCAGCATCCAACTTCAACCGGAAGACATGGTTAAATTGGGGTCACCTCCGTGTGACTTTTGCTCAGCTTTTTAAGTCCTTTCATATGACATATAGCTTGTTAAAATAGCTTCTTAAGTTCAGAAGTTATATAGTGCAATTTACAACAACGTATCCATGCCCTTTACATTAGTGCCTTGGTCAGTGGGCCAATAACATTCCTGTAATCTTTCTCAGCTTCCTGGGGAGTATACAGCCATGGGCTGCCATGACGCTCCAAAAGCTATTTTCAAACACAATATCAACCTCTACCCTTGCTGGTACCTATTTACACACCCAGAGGAAGAGAAGCAATTATGGTAAAGCATTATGCTCAAGGACGCAAGTGTCAAAACAATTTGACGAAATACACATCATCCAACGTGTACAAAAAATCCCCTTTTTGGTGCCAACTGTTAAAATGGTACATGTACTACAACATGCTACACGGCCAGCAAGACTTCCTCCTGATTGTAAGTTTAGCATCCAAATTCATACTCATCCAATGTGGCCTCTTTCTGAAACAGTTACAAAAGAAGGTCTGTCCTTCGTAAGGATGTGCACAGAGCAGATGATTGAGTGGCCTATGAACCGTCTCATTGGCTTCAGAGTTTGCTCATTGCCATGGCAACCTTGGAGGAAGTTTTCTTCCCAAGAGCCTTACAGATGAAGCGACCCACATCTATGACCTTTGTAAGGTCAACGCCCTGCCAAAAGTACAAAAGAACTTTATCACTAGACGAAGGGGAATTAGTAAGGGGAGAAGTACAGGGAAGGCTTCCAGCTGCAACCACCTACATTTGGTTTCCTGCATCCTATAATGATCCCAGCATTGTACAACGCTACATACAAACGGTACCAGACTATTTCCTTAGCAGCCTCTGTCTGTGGCTATGGCCTTTCTCAAAACTACGTCTTCGGCTCTGGCTCTGGCTTAGACTCTGTTTACCTATTTGAAGCCCTATACCGAACGCTCATATTTTCAAAATATTCCTGAGCCTAAGCCGGAGCTGACACTATGGTTTCCAATTGGCTCCAATCTATGTCTGCCATTTTGAATACATTTGCATTAAAGCACGGCAAAAGCCCATGCGTAGAATGAAATTAAGAAAATGAATAATGTGTACAAAAATGACACAGTGGTCGAGACTTACATGTTTAGAGGCAAAACTCCAGGAAATGAGTTTCCCAAGTATCAAGAATTCGCCTTTGTTATTGAACTACAGACAGTTGAATAATTTGTGAAATTCCTAATCATAGATGTTAAATCAATGTCGTACAAGAGAAAATGCCTGTTGCCAACTTATATGTACATCCCTTAGTACAATACTTGACAATCTAAACAAACAAACAAACAAACAAACAAATGACCCATCAAACTTACTGTTTCAATTCCGAGACCGTTCAGCATGTACACAACATCCTCAGTAGCTACGTTACCAGATGCTCCTTTGGCGTAAGGACACCCGCCCAGGCCGGCTACCGATGAATCGACCACACTGACACCAGCCTGGTAGGGTCAAGGAAATCATCAGCATAAATTAGAGTATTATATGACAAACACATTGCAGAGTTAAAGGTCCTACGAAATCAGAATTTTTGTTCAAGTTGTTTAACTATAAAATATAATAACTTAAATAATTTGGTGTTGAAAAAAGAAAACTTTAATGACTTTTGAACCAAAGACCTCCGAATTAACATGTCGGCGCTCTACCTACTGAGCTATCTAGGCCTATGTTGACAGTCTCCCTATTTTGCTAGTGTCTTTTTATGTCTTATATGTGCATCTCACCTGCAACGCAGCATATATATTTGCTAGGGCCTGCCCATAGGTATCATGGCAATGCACAGCTATGCATTTGACTGGTATCTCCATGGTGACGACCTCCAGAAGTTTCTTCATCTCCCCTGGGGTACCCACCCCTATCGTGTCACCCAGGGACACCTCATAGCATCCCATATCATACAGCTTTTTCGCCAACTGTTGATATGATAGAATCAATGGTTAGATCAACATCATAGAAATATAGAGAAAGCTGAGCTCAACAGTCGTCTGTTGACGACTGTGCATGCCCTGTATGTCAGCTGTTCACGTAGAGTATCAATCTATTTATTAAGGGACCATGAGGTCTTAAACGGCTGTTTAAAACCGGCAGGGTCAGGGTCGTATGATGAAGGACCGAGCCGAAGGCATTAACGCAAGGTCCTTTATCGCACAGCCACGGCCCTGCAAAGTTTTTAAACTGCCATTTTAAGACCGAGTCACCACTCTTTTATTGCCACTCACGTTTTCGTTACTAAGTGTACAAGTAAAGGATAAACTGTAACTGAACTTTTTGTGCTCCAAAACGATGCGAATATTTGCAAGAATGTTTACATGGTTCAATTTGTAAACATGCAGCTCAAGGAATGTGTCATACAGTCACAACATCAATCCCACTTGTGTAAGATCTCCAATTTTCCTAGAATGCTTTGCTCGATTATTACCCCTGGAAATGTGACTTTGAAGTATCCAAACATATTGGATATTGTCATTAGTCCTGTGGTTGATCCATTCTGTGTTAGAGACGTACGCAGAGCACGCTGTTAAAAGGGGCATCAAGTTATAGAGCAACTAGTCCCATCTTATTCTTTTTTGATCTTGTGCCATTTCTAACTGCATGCAGATTAGGGTGACCATGTAAAAACATTATTCATTTGAGGTAAATAGGTCAAAATACTTGCATTTTGACACGCGCTACAATTGCTCGAACGTTTTTAACACGTTGACTGCTGCCTACGAGTATATTTGAAGTAACAGGTGTAAAGAATCTGCCACTACGAGTATACTCATAGAGAATGAAAGGTTTTTGTATTGTTAATTGAATACACTGGCATCACTGAGAACGCAACAAATACGCTTCTGGCAGTGGTGAGGGTTAGGGTTAGAAATGCAGGTATTACAACATGTAGACACCAAAAAAGTACCTATTCGGTATGCGAGCATGCCACTACACTTGGCAAATGGGAACGCCCTACGAATCTATGACCGGCAGTCAACGTGTTAACAGGCATGCAAGCAGAGCAGTCACTTCTGGTCAGCCAATCGCCATTGTTTTTTAGTGCATCGCATCCAGGGACCCATAGTAGCATTGCTGCATACAGTCATCATCATTAACTTCCCGTTACATATTGGATTCAAGTTTTGCTAGAATCTGGTGGCCAATTAAGCACTGAGCTTTGTGGCCGCTTGTTTGCGTTTGGTGATATTCAGTCGTGCAATGTCCTACAAATGTCTCATTACCTGAGCTACAGCTGTTGGTTGCACCTTCCCTTCATAAGGACATCCCAGCACACATGAAACATACGCCCTGACAGACAGCCCAGCATCCTTCGCTGCATCAACAACAGCTCGGAATCTCTCTATACTCTCAGATATAGAGCAATTGATATTTTTTCTGACCAAGAATAAAAAACAGATTGAGTGTAAGCTATTTTTTTTATTTATGTTTCTTTATTGATGGCCATATTTTGGTATTAAATGTACAAAAGAATTTGGGGGGAAAGCCTGTGGCTCAGGGTTGGTAAAAGGTCGCCATTTTTAATCTTTGAGACTTTAGTACAAGACTACAAACTTTCATAAGATGGCTGCTGAAGCCTAAGCCAGTAGTTGAGCCTTGGCCATCTATTTCAAATCCCATCAAAACAAAGTTTAAAATTTGCAAATGGCGCCAAACTCAAAGCCAGAAGCCAAGCTGGTAAGTTAACTACTTACTGCCAGGAATTCAAACAAGAATTTCTGTGCTCACTTGCAGGATTAATTTACAGAATTTCCAGAATACTTCTTGTTGTTGTTGTTGAGAATATCGTTGTCAAAACCGAGTAAAGACAACAAAAGTTCTCATCAAATGCGCCAGGATTTCTTTTCCTCTTACCAGAAATTGTGGATTTCATTCACAGTGAATAAGCCTAATCTTGGCTGTAAAGCCATAGCTGATAATTGGCCTTGTTGACATGCTGGAATCTTGGACTTACTTCCCACGCCCCAAAGAATGATGGCGTCCTAACGATCTCTCATAATCCGTGTTTGTCCAACAAAAGATCGAAGGTCTAGAATTGGGGGTTACACAATGACCACTAAGAAAAAGTGGGATTTGGGAAATCCCATTTCCGTACCCTTTGTTCTATGGTAAATGAAGTGTAACACTCAGTGGAACACAATGGAACACAATGAAATGTCTGGGCATGTTTACACATCTGCCGCGGGCATCCCTGGACATTTAAAAAAATGTATCTATCAGGCTTTCATTTATGCCTGGGAATTATTCTCATGTATACATGTCTTCTGACAGTAAGTGGTTGAAAAAGAACACGGTTCTTTAACTCCAAGACTCACCTACTAAAAGTTTCAGAGGCAGCACCAAATATTGCTACCTCCTTGACCCCCACAGCAAGGGCCGACTGAAGGCCCCTGACATTGGGTGTCAGCACCGGATAGTTGACCCCATCCTGGCGGTCAATAGCCTCCATGACTTCTTTATGATCTCCCATCTAAAAAAAGTTTTCAAAAAGGATCATAAAATACATTTGAGAGGGTAGTTAGTCAGACCATGACTAACCTGGACATGTAGATTTGAATCCTGATTACAGCCCTAGAGGTGCTCCTGCCCTTGACCATGACATTGAAACATAATTGCTTCTCTTCACCCAGGAAGTCAAATACACTTTCCCAAAACCCTGTACAGCATGTATTTAGCACATAGAGTTGCTAACTCATCTTAAGACTAATGCTTTAAGAAATGGAGCCAGGCTAATTCTAATCAAATTTGTTTGCCCTTTTTTCACCAATTGATGTCCAGAACAAAAACAGTTGAAATTATGGAGATGAAGGTCTAACGGGTAACAACATTTCAGAACTCTTCTCATCTGTATACAGTACCCATTTGGGTAACAAGAACATGCATTTAAGACAACCTATGGTACCCTTCATGGTACCCCTCTACCCATTTTGAAGAACCCGTTTAGGTGAGAGATTTCCCTGCCCACTTCAGCTACCCATTTTTTAATACGTGAACAATGCATTACTTGCCCATGGATCTCTGCCATCCATTTCTAAGTACTTTGACAACACACTACCTTGCCAACCCCTACTTCCCATTTTTATCTTTACCTGTGATACCCATTTTGTCCTTACCTGTGGTACCCATTTAGGAGACACAAAGCTGGTGGCCTCTATAACCTTGAGCCCAGTGCCCGCTAACCTATTTATCAGCTCCACTTTAGTATCTGTGCTGACCATTTCCTACAGGGATTTTAAGAGATGTAAAAATTGTTAGGTCCATTTTAATATTACTCAAGTCCCTCCTGTCGCTAGACTCTCTTATCCCATACAGATACTAGGTCAGATTTTGAGGCCAATTTACCCTAACAATTTCTATTTAAATTTGAAACAGCTATTTTTGTAGATTTAAGAATGTTAGCTTTCGTTTACAAATCTGCCAATGATATAAAGTGGCAGTTAATTAAAAACTAAACATGAATTATTGTCACGGTCCTGACATTACATCCCGTCCATTAGCCATGCACAAAAAATGTTGCTTGTTGCAAGTATTTTGTGAATTGTCAAATGTGAATATTTGTGTATGTTTTCTTTTGTTTTGAAAGAGCATTATCAGTCAAAACTTGTTCAAAGAAAGAATTCTTCAACAAAATGTCTTTCTGCCAATATTGGGCCTCGCAACTAATCCTTTTTGATAAACTGAATCCAAAAAGTAGTTTTACTTTCAGCACAATGTTTCTTTTTGGACTCAACTTCATTTGAATAAGATCTGTTATCTCATTATTCAAGACAAAGAATGTTTAAATCCTGAAAGAAAGACAAAAAGAGCTTTCTGGTTTCAGAGAAAATTATGTCTGTGCTTCGGAGTATCATTTTGTTTTCACCGCATGCGACTTTCTGTCCCATGGTACCCTGCACTGGATGAAGCCAATCTCTCCCCCACCTCTCTCTCTCTGTCTCTCTCTCTCTCTCTCTCTTGTCAGCTTGTTTGAATGGAGGAGGGGAGCTTGGCCTTGTCTGTTTGTTTCTTTGTCTGTTTGTTTCTTGTTTGTTTGTTGGGGTGTTGGGGTGTTTGTTTGTTAGTTTGTTGGGGTGTCGGGGTGTTGGGGTGTTTATTTATTTGTTTGTTTGTTTGTTTGTTTTCAAGGGGCATATAAGTTTCTTTGTGATTAAATGGCCTTGTACAGGTGCTGGCCATCCATTCCTACTTTTACAGAAGTTCACACTCACACTCACAAGGGTCCTAAAACTTGGCCCTTGGGAAAAAAATAGTGGGAATATTTTATTAAGTACGTCGGCTCACCTTCATGTATGGTGCAGGCTTTATGGAATATTCTGGCCATATCAAAACAGTTTTGTTGACATTTCTGAGGGCAGGAAGAGTATCCTGCCTGCTTTCGCTGGTTCAGTCTTTTTCTCCGTTTATCATTATTTGTGAGTGACTGAACAGCCCTCATAAAACATCATTTGTGTGTACTTAAACAAACTACTCAGTACACTTTGAGTTTACCTTCTCATTTTGTAATCCATCACGTGGTCCCACCTCAACAATTTTTACAAAGGAGGGTAGAGCATTCGTCTGATGGAAAGGAAAAGAATCAAGCATCACTTTTTATAGTCATTCAAGTATCACTTTTAGTATCACAGCACCCAACGGCGCACTCAGGATTATGTCTTGGGGGGATGGATGAAAAAATGTGTAAAGGTGGCGTTTTGGAGTGAAAAGTCAAACCTCCGTGTGCCTAAAACAGAGAAATAGACAAGCTTTTTAAGCACTTCTAATCCCAACCAATCGTTTCATTTTACTGTAAATATTTATGAAACATCAACAGGCTCAAAGAAAACTCTACTCCCACAAATCAACTAGCATGAATAGACCGAGCGTCAACACAAAAACAGAAACCCAAAACAAGCGAAGGACGTCCTTGCTCTATGGTCTTATCATGCTTATGCTGCATTCCTGTTTGTATAATGGAAATTTTAGTGAATGCAAACCATTTTTTTGAACTTGAAAATAATAATATCCCTTGGCTTGACCCTTTCCTTTATTTAGGCCTTTACCTAAAAACCTATAATTGTATACCCCTTATTTAATGTGAAAGGAATACACACACACAAACCTGTGGCTTTTCTCCATCCCCTGGCCCCTCTCGTTCCTTCCTCTCTTTTTTTCCTTTTTTTAAGCCCTCCTCCCCCGCCCCGCCCCCACCTTGGGTGCACCGGTGACAGTACCGTAGATTATGATTAAATAAAATTAATAAGTACTCCCATATCCAGAGAATCACAATAGAATATGAATAATCTACTTTATTATTAGTCACATTCACAAGTGTCAAGTGACACTAGTGTATCACCGCAGAAAGCCCCACTTCTTGTGTGGCCAAGGAACAGAAAACCTGGTTCAGGTTTCCTGTTCCTTAATCCTTGGCCACCGGCCACACGGGCTACACTGCAGATATTTGCCCCGTGTGGTTTCATTCATCATTCAGACTTGCTACCTAAATTAGAGACAATTAATGTAAGTTTTTAGGTCCTTCTTCTTCTCTAGATAGAATATTCTTTGCAAATAAGTATATAAATCTACCTACACTTATCTTGGCACTGTTACTACGCACGACGCGACAAGGATTGAGTTGCGATAGTGTCCGATTGGTGCGAATACTTGACAACTTTCTTATGGATGCCGCCATGTTGGATTCTGCTTTCGTTATAGCGCCACCAATCTTAGAACATTATCAACGCGAC
>CM021541.1:3893217-3907398 GCA_010994315.2 Pisaster ochraceus | reverse complement strand
GTTTTATGGTGCACGATTCTGTTTCTTCAAATACTTTAGTTTAATGAAGTTTATGGCTATAAAAATTATGTCATATTGTTGGGAAAGTAGAATTTAGCAAGAATTTAGAATTTTAGAAATTGTTGGGAAGGTAGAATTTTAGTAGAAAAATTATGTCATATTGTTGGGAAAGTAGAATTTAGCCATGAAATATAAGAAAGTAAAAATCAGTTTAACAAATTGATGAAGAAGGCCTGAGAATAAGACTTAACCTCTTGTAACCAACTTTGAAATTTTGCCCAACTAAATTAATTGTATTTAAAACAAACAGGGCTTGAATTTTACACCGGACCACTTGCCCAAGGCCAGTGATTTTAGTGTCGGGCCAGTAAACTCACAACTGGACAAGTCTGGTGGTCTTGTGTGTTTTGGGTTTTTTTTGCTTCAATTAAATAATAATACCTCACCATGTAATAGAAGAAAAATCGATGTTCAACTCTTGAATTTGATTCTGGAACCTGGTAAACATTACCCAACCCATATAAGAAAGAAAAAATTCCTCTCTAGTGCTTGTTCAAAGAAAAAACGTTTACATGATAAACTTTGTGGAAAATTCCTTCTCATTACAATTTTGGTCTTGTAAAATAAAGACTGGTCTGGTAAAATATTTGAGCGACAATCCCCGCAGTCTTGCGGAATTTCACCTCAAGTTCAAGCCCTGACAAACTGGTATATGATCTGAAATTCTTGAAGAAAAAAAAATCCATTATGGGTATTTTTCCCCGAGAATTTCAGGTAAGAATTTAAAAAGAAGATTTTTTTTCATAGGAAAATGTAACCTTTATTTGAGGTGTTTGCTCTTATTTTTCAAAGAAAGATGCAGTGAACTGCGAAATGCTTTTTTATTACTTCATGTTTGAGATTTTTTGATAAATTGTTTTTCAAGCTGCAAAGCTGAAAAACCACATGGGACTTTCAGTCAATTTTAAGTGACATTGACTTGCAATCGAAGAACAAAACCATTGAACTTTCATGTGCCCTTAGAATGTCATACATACTCTCACATAAAAATCGACATTCCATCATTTGCACAAAAAATTCCAGGGTCTTTGGGTGATGGAAGCAATTTGTTCCGTCAAATGTTTTCTGAACGTTACTGGAGGGCCCGCTTAATGCCTATGTTACTCTGGTTTGTTAATCTTTCTGCCAGAAGCGCAACGTGATCATAAAAGACAGATTACCCAGACGTTAGACTTAAACTGCTGTCATAAAAGGGCAAGCTGTCTCTATTATTTATTTGTTTTTACGTTTTTAATCTCAGGCAGATTGTTCTTAAAGATGCTATGTCAGATTTTTTGCCGATTTAAAACCAGATTAAGATTGTTGGGTTTTTTTAATAGCTGTTTTTTCTAGATTCAAGCTTTCATTTAGGGTAAAGCATCCCCAAAATCTGCTGATGGTAAACGATAGTTAATTAAAAACTATTAGTATTATTACAAAAACTATTGTTAAGATTCCAACATTATCTCACAACCATCTGCCATATCCAAAAGAAATCATGTATTATCTGCATAATTTTTAATTTTCCATGGCATCATCTGTCGAAGAGAGAGAAAAAAAACATGAACAAATTCCTTTTGGCAAAATTAGGCCATGCAACTTTGAAGGCAGTGTTTCCTTACTTTACGTGCAATCTCTTTCAATTGACCAGATAACCCTTGTTTACAAAGAGAGTGACCTGGTACATTCCAGGTCACTTCTTGGCAGGCGAGACAGCACACTGGCCATATGGGAAATTTTACATTTTGTATTGTAATTTCCACATAAATTCAAGAGTTGTTAAAAATGACAGCAGAGTAAGTTTTGATATAAACCCTCTTTCTTTGTATCAACAAATTTTTAAAAAATTGGACAGTACAATCCTCAAAATATCAGATTGAATGTTTTCTTTCATTCATCAGCTGTTTACAAATCGTGCTCGCAGGGAGACCAGGCTCTGTGACTCTTTTGTAAACATGTGATATCACAGGTTGATATTTAAAGAGATTACATTTTCTAAAAACCCTGCTTAAGGGGCCATTCAGAATTGTCAATGTAAAAAAAAATTTTTTTAAATTTTCCTAAATTGTTTTGACCCACCTTCCCACCCCAAATTTTGATTTTTAAATATTGAATGGCTTTGTAATATAGTCTATACACTGAAGAACCAAGCAATGCCTCAAATGAATCAGATATTTCAAACATAAGGTCTCCAACTTCAGTAGTTTTCAATAGTTTTTTTTTCTGGGTTAAACAAACAACTTAGTAGTTTATCAGGAATTAAATTGACAATCTTGGCCAGCTGAATATTTTTTTCTTCTTCTAAGTTTTCAATTGTTTATTTATCAACTTTTAACTGAATTTTGATTTTCAGTTATTTCTTGTGACCCTCCCACCCACAATAAAAAAAAAAAAGGATTGGCTTTTCTGATTGGCTTTTCTGAAGTTAGGAAACGAATCACTTCTCATAGAGGGCAGCACTCATGCATTCCTGTTGGCTTAGTGTTATCTTGCCAAACCTTTCACCTCTGTGCCCCCTCAGTTTGAATCTCACTTCAGACTAGGGCCCAATTTCATAGAGCTGCTTAACCACAAAAAGATGCTAAGCACAACAAAATTATGCTTACCAGAATTCGGTTACCAGCCAAACTACCGTGTCACATTCACAATTTGTGACTGTGGTATCCTATTCATTTCTGCTTAGCAATAAATTGTTAAGCAATATTTTCTGCATAAGCAGCTTTATTCTTTTCTTTTTGTTCAAAGGAAGATGCAGTGAACTGCAAAATGCACTTTTAATTCTAAATTGATTTTTTTTGACAAATGTTTTTCCAAGCCGCAAAGCTGAAAACCAACTCTGGGCTTTCAGTCAGTTTTAAGTGAAAGTGACTTGCAAAGGAAGAACAAAAACATTGAACTTTTATGTACCCTTAAAATGTCAGACATACTCTCACATGAAAATCGACATTCCATCATTTGCACACAAAATTCCAGGGTCTTCGGATGACGGATGCCAGCAATTTGTTCTGTCAAATGTTTTCTGAATATTATCGGAGGGCCCGCTCTTTCGCAGTAATCATAGAAATAATATTGCATTGTAATGATATCATGCTAGCCTCCAAACGTTAGGCCACCATTATTTACATGTTTATACTCGGACTGCCAGTAATACATGTATGATGACCGTTGACCTTTACCATGTGGGCCAGATGTCTGCTGGACTTGACTGACAGTTTGTTAGTGATGCAACAGAAATTACTCCAAAAAAAGACAGAAAAAGAGGCAGAAATTCCTGTGGCCAGTGAAATTGGATGCTAAGTTTCTGATTTGCAGCAAAGTTTGTTTTTAGTTTTTTTTTTTAATCTCCTTAAATTTGTAGCAGTTGAACTGTTTTCTACTTTTTATTTATACAATATTGCTAATAATGTCAGATGTCATATTTTTCAAAGATGTCAGACATTTTGTAACCTAAAAGGCTACTTATTTTTGTGTGTGTGTGAAGAGATTTTTGTAATCTTTGATGGAAAAAATTAAAACTTTATTATTGCGATCATTTAACTTATAGAGAGTAAAGCTTGAAAACAAGAATTTGAAAAGATGTGTGAAATATTTCACTGGTGACTCATGTCCATGGGTTCAAAAGATAAGCAAAACAATTTCAGGGCTTCAGTTCTTCGAACACATAAACACAGACAGCTCAAGCCACACTGAAAAGTTGACGGTCACTCTGCCTTCCCCTGGAGGCAAATGCATCTGTAATATTCTAAAAATAAATCTTATCGGGTGAACTGAATCGCTCAACCTGCCCAGCACACCTGCCAGTATATTGCATTATGATTTCGGCTAATTTGATGAAGGAATAAGATTCATGGCTTTGCAATTGCTGTAATGGGTTTACCATCAGCCAGCTTTTTTATATTTGTTTATAGTTTTGTCACCTAATTTGGTGAGAAAGAAAATCCTTTCACATTTGGAAATCCAAATTAAAAGATCCATTGATTTAGCCATCAACATATGAGTGTTGACAATGAACACAACTAAAAGACAAAGTGCACAGCATGTACAAATTGAAATAATTCTATTGAAAAATGGAAATAAATTTGATTAGTTCTGACCTGAAGCTTGACGCTCCGTGCATGAGCAGCTATTTTAAAGTTTTAATCAATGGTATTGAGATGTTTCTTGAAAATTTGGGAAATTAATAAATGAATGTTTTCAGGAAACCAGAGGCTAAATCTCTGTTTATTTTAGGGGTTATTTTAATAATTTGGGGTTGAACAAAGAAAAAATGACTAGAGCAGGACTGGAACATGCAACCTCTGGATTATTGTGCTGGCACTCTACCAACTGAGCTATCTAGCCCTCTAGTGTCTTTGGTCAATATCTTTGTTCCGAGGAGGCGGGGGGGGAGTTGCTAGTCAGAAGCCGCACAACCTGTAACAGCAGTTTAGCCAGGGATTACAACCAAGTTCACGATACAACTTGGAAAGTGGCAGCAGTTGGGATCACCTTAAGGGGATGTGACTTTTTATTTCTAATGTGTTTTTTTCCAAAACTGATTTGTGATAAACATTGTTTTCTCTTTTACCATTTTAAAAATTAAAACAATTAATTATTATTATTTAATTTTTTATTTTTTCTATATTCTTACTTTTGTCAGGTACCCGCCCTTCTTTGACGATAACCCGTTTGGTATATATGAGAAGATATTGGAAGGCAAGATAGACTGGCCCAAACATCTGGAAAAAGACGCAAGGTTTGTCAACATTTTGAGCAGTAACTCTCTCTTAAAACCAGGGCACAATTTCATAGAGCTGCTTAAGCACAACAAAATCATGCTTACCAGCTAAAATTAGCATGTCACATGTACAATCTGTGAAAGGTATCCTGCTTACTTTTGCTTAGCAGAAAATTTGAAGGCACTATCTGCTGAAGCGGCTCTAAAGCCTATAAACACAAAAACTTGCTAAGACCAGAGTCCAAACTATAATTCCTTTAATACACCTTTTCCTTGAAGAAATGTTCCTATTCCTTGAAGAAATGTTCCTATTCCTTGAAGAAATGTTCCTATTCCTTGAACAAGTGCACCTGTTCCTTGAAGAAATGTTGCTATTCTTGTAGAAATTATCCTTTTCATGGAAGAAAAGTACCTATTCCTCAAACAAATGTTCCTTTTCCTCGAACAAGTGCACCTGTTCCTTGAAGAAAGGTACAAATCTAACTCGCGAACGACTCATTCGTGCAGTATTGACATGATTTATATGTATATATTGTTTCTTTTCCTGTGAAGGACCAGCTAGCAAGCAAGTTTTGCCTTGCTCTATTTCAGCTATTCACAATTTGTTCATGACTTCTTTTCAGATTTCTTTTTCTTCATTTTCTTTAAGGGATTTGGTACAGAAGTTACTTGTCATTGACAGGACGAAACGAATCGGCTGTTTAGTCAACGGCAGCGAAGATATCAAAAACCATGACTGGTTCCTCGGAACAGACTGGGATACCGTCAGGAGGAGACAGCTCAAGGTAAACAAAACAACACTTTATTGGACCCGGTGTAATTAGGGTATAGTAATTTTCACTGTTAACTGGATCTCATGTTTAAGGTGCCAGTCTATTTTATGATTCAAGCCTCAGCATGGCCGAATTTGTGGCTGTGGCTGTGGCTTGATTGTCATGGTAACATGCATTGAAAAATAGGATGCCCATAGCAACACCCTTAGTAACAGCTGCAGCCATAGCCGCACTTGCCAATTTGGATACGGCCCATGATTCTCTCATATGTGTTAAATACCAAAATGGCTGCTATCCATTTCCTTTAAGCAGTTTATACGTTTTTCCATTTAAGGATTGGTTTGGGTTTCAGGTATTATACAAGATAGGTAGAACTGACAAAATAGTTGCAGAGAGCACAGTGTTTTGTGTGATCAACCATTTATACAAAATGTTGGTTAATTTCTATAAGGAGAATGATTGATTGGTCTATTTCAAAAGGGTTTGTCATTAAAAGGAAATGTTGTTTTTCTTTATCGACAGCCGCCAGTAGTACCCACCGTTTCGCATGATGGAGACACTCAGAACTTTGACAAATACGAGGATGACGGTTGGCAAGATGCGGATGGAGTCACCTCAGACATTCTTGAACTCTTCCGAGAATTTTGACAAATGCCTTGAAAAATAAAGAAACTCTTTTTCAGACTTCTGTGGTGTGTCCAACCCCGTCATTTTTTTTTATTCATTTCCTCTGGAGAGCTGTCATGGTCTGAGCATGCTCAGATAACTGAATTTCATTGGATGACGAACCAGCCCAGTATGAAAATAGTGGCGTGACAAATGCCGATAGCATGCTGTCAGTGCATTGGAAACAATTTGGGCAAAGCGCCAAGCTACAGTTGCCAAGGAGATCAGTCTGTGCATGAATTTGTAGATGTGGTTTTCCAAACGTTCTTCCAGTTACTTTATCTACATGACCTACATACTTCCAGCGACACAAGAGAAAAGAGAATCACCTGATACCCACATGAGTTGTATAAACTTTGAACTTTGACCCTCGTGGATGGAAACCCTAACCCTGTGTATCATTGTTTGGACCTAAACACCCCCCCTGTATGCCTGTAAAAGTAAAAGCTACCTCAAGCTTGTTAGCATCTCCAAATGGACTTAAAAGAACTTTATTTTAGCTCCTGGGTCCAATTTCATTAAGCTGCTTAGCAGCACACAATTGCTTACCAAATTATTCTGCTAGACATAAACTAAAAGCTGGTAGCCAATCACAAATAGTATTTGTTCAGCTTCTCGACTGGGGCCAATTTCAGAGCTGCTTCATCAGCAGACAATAGTGCTTACAAATTTTCTGCTGAGCAAAAATAAGCAGGATACCAGTCACAAATGGTACATTGTGATATGTCATTTTGGCTGGTGTTCTTGTTCTTGGAAGCATGGTTTTCTTGTGCTCAGCTGCTTTTTGTGCTTAAGCACAAAATTTTGCCCTGGTAATAGTGTGTGAGTTAAGGGCTGAGGTACTGGCTACGGCCAGTGGCCATAGCCGCAGTCATAGTCGCTTTATTTGGAGGAAGCCTTTTCAGAGATAAAAATTCTTCAATTTGATCACTTTGAAAAAGAAAAAATACGTAAGAGTTTGACGACACGCAAGGGTGACGTCAAACTGGTTCTTCCTTACCAAATGTCTTTTTTAATGTCCTATTTAAGTGTCTAACAGATGAACATATATTTGTATCAAAGATGTTTGTGAATATTTTTTAAAAAGTACAGTATTTTGTAAAAAAACAAAAACCAAGAGAACAGAAGAAAGGAAATCATCAATTCTGTTGTTTACTTTGTCTGTATAAACCAAGTGTGTGTATGTACTTATTGGAGTGTCGCTTTTGACAAAGTGGTAGATTTCTTGTATAAAGAATACAAACCTGTATGCGCACAAGCTTCATGTTCAACAGGAATGCAATTTCTCTGACAAATAAGTTTCTTCTTCAGTCATGCACTAGCCCTACAACATGTCTGCACCCAGGAGGTGCCTTGACAAATTATAATCTAGTAAATATATGTAGCTCTGTGAGATGGTCACACCTTGATGAAGTTATATTTTGAAGTTGTGGTCTGTGTAACTGTGTCTGTGCTACACAACAATCAACGAGGTTATATAAATAAAAAAATATTTTGCCATTGCTTTCATGAATTTGTAAAGAGTATTTGGTATTTATGGAGCCTTACAGAAAAGCCTTAAAATTGCTCAGATGGCCTTGTATTTATTAGTAAAAGGATGTATAAAAAAACACTCACAAACTTTTTGCTCCTGGGCCTTGCTAATGATTATTAGGGTCTTGTAGCTAGACTGGCAGTATTCTATTGGCTAATTCAGTGCCTACGCAAAGTGTTTCAGAGTTTGTCTGCCAAACTACTAATGGCACCAAGTCTTCTTACGTGCCTGCTTGTGTGTTTTTCTTTTCTATGATGAACACGGGTTGCCTTGTTCTTATCAACAGAGAGTCTGGTACACAGATGGCTAGTCTGGTTCCATTCTCATTACTGATTCTTACGGACGTGTTGTGTGGTTGCTATGCTTTTGGTTTGTGATAAAATTTGCTAAAATTTGTTTTCTCCATTTGCTTTCTGAATTCAGGGTGCTGTGGGATAAGTACTATTAAGTAAATTACAAATTTTGGTGTTGGGAGTTAGTTGTGTATGACTTGTACTCGTCGACCTTTGGATCTGTCTTCACAGAAAACAACTGACCTCTGTTATTTTGCCGTCCAGTGGAAGCCACCCTAGTGTATCATGCTCATGATAATTTGAGTGGAGGAGGAATTACTTGAATATGCCTGTGCCATAGTCTTTATTACACGACAAGACACTTAAAAATAAGATCAATAATGGTGTCCCACAGGGGTCTATCTTTGGCCCTTTGCAAAACCATGACTTGGGTTTGGTCTTGGGCTTAGGCTCCCAGTATATTTGAAATTATGTGCACTTTCCTAACAGGGCTTCAATCAGGTGGAAGGAACCTAAGCCCAAACCGAATGCGCGTGGTTTCGAAAGCGGCCTTATGTGTCCAAACCAAGAGCCCTGTGGGATACCATTATGTTACATGAAGTAACCTAAACTTTACTACAGTGTATGTATTTAGGGATATTTGTGGCAAAACAAAATGTAGGGCGTTTTTAAAATAAAAAATTAATTTAATTCTTTACACTTTGAACAATTGGGGAGGGGGAATATTTGGTGGCTGGTTGTTTGCGCATCCAAATTAAGAATACTCCAGTATTATCGTTGTACATTTATTGGCGGAGGTGTTATTTTTCTACTCTGTAAATATGAGTGTGATGTGTTGCAAGCAGAAAGAAATGTGTGGCTTGTTTTTAGATTTGTTGTACCGCCCTCAATCCGCTGTGTTCGTAGCAGTCGAGCCATTTACCCAACTAGTACTGGGCTTTGTAATGTGCACAAAAGCGGACATCTTTGGAATTTATTGCGATGCATTCAATATATCAGCTATGAGTATTGCTGTGTCACGTTTCAGGGAATTTTGCACTGTAAAGGTGTACAAACACTGCTCTGCAAAGACAGTGTAATAAAAAGTTGTTAACATACGAGAAACTAAGCTGTATTTTCTTGTTGATTTCTTGATTATTTTCTCCTCACATTTGACTTTAAGGGACGAGATAGAATGTTCATGAATTTTCAGTGACAGGCCGTGCCTGATGAAAAACAAAGTAAAGTAATTTTATCCAGATATAAACAAATCAATGTCTTTGATCTACTGCTCCTGCGCTGAGAATACCATTTCCAAAAGTTCTTTGGAATCTATAACTCGAGGGGTTATTAAACGGTGGAAATGCAGTCTTTTCAGTGAACTTCTTTGAGATCTGGATTGAAGTTTCCTTTTTTGTCATCGGCATTATTAGGTGTTTGGAGCAACACTCGAAATAACACCTCTTGTTTTTGTACCTTTTGTATATTTTATATTTTTTCTTTTCCCCCGATTGTCTGCAAAAGAAAATGCACACTTCCCAAGCTCACACAACCTTCAAACTTCACATATAGTCGTATCTTTACTTGTGAAAGACGCCACTGGAGTGACGTCGTAATGATTTCATCAGGTATTGAAATACATTGAATCAAAATTTAATATTGAAAAAATCATAACTCCTGAACCCCACAATGGATTTTTACAATCCATACATCATCGGAAAGGGCTTTGAACAATAAACAAATGCTGCACAAAGTGTGACCCCATTTGACCTTGACTTCCGGTTCAAAAACGGAAGTTGAAAATTTCATAAACATATCTCAAAAACTTTGTAATGTTTCACCATAAATTTTACATCAGGTTATGGATGAGTAATCCTGCTCAAACTTTTGCACAGAGATGATAACATTTTAACCTTGGCATCTGGTCAAAACCGGACGTCAATGCGCACTTGTCTGTTGAACATTGTGTGACAACAATAGTGTAGACCTAATGCTGAGAATGTACAGCCTCATGTTTTGCACGTGTAGTTTACATGTACTGTTTACACGTACAAGTACCCTGGCGGCCTTTCACTTTCGTATTACTGTATCTGTGTACAGCAGAGAGGAAGAGTCCTGTATAGGGCTGCGTGTACATGCTGTACAGCTACAAATTTAGGAATGGCATTTGGCATCGTTATTACATTTAACATAATTTGAACAAGGTCTACAATTTCATTAAGTTTCAACACTTCAGCTTTACTTTGTTTATTACGGTAATTAGGCATTACTTCATGACATCATCACAGTCATAGGCCTACTAACTTTCATTGAAACCCCAAACACCTAGTGTTTGTAATTCTAACAAACACTACATTTCTAGTTATTATTGTTATTATTTCTTGTTGGTAATGAAACCAAGGTTGCTTCATAAGTGAACTTAATCACTATAGCTCACAAGCCTAAGGAAACCTGTAAACAAGGGTGCTTGCTATGTGAACTAGAAACACCGGGGTTAACCCCTACTCTTCCATGGTAAGTGTTCTGGGTTCTTTTACCTGCACTACCAATCCTAGTACATGAGACAAATGGCTTAATGTCCTATCTGAAGGAGAAAGTAATTATGGTAAAGCATCTTGCTCAAGGATACAAGTGCCACGGCCGGGACTCGAACCCACACTCTGCTGATCAGCAACACCAGAGCTTGAGTACGATGCTCTTAACTGCTGGGCCATGACACACCATTAACTCTCACCCATGAAATTTGATTAGTGTCATTTTACTTTCCCTCCAGGTTTTTCAATGGTCCAAATCTATGGTTAGGCTGGTCTTGAATTTGAAGTGCATTGAACAATATGTGCAGGCAGTGGTTAGCATGCAGTTTTGAAAGCAATGATTGAGCCAGCCGGCAGAACTATTCAAATGAGGAATAGTACTGGTCCTCGGCAGTGATGTAATGGAATGCTGGTGTCTTTCTGAGCATGCACTGCCTAAGTGCATCACTCATAAACAAGAAATACTGGACATTCCAATTGCATGCATGTTTTCTTTCATTTATTATGATTGGGTTACACAGTTCACACAGACTGAATAGTTTTTGCCATTGAATCCTTTACAGAACTACAGCCATGATATTCTTCCTGTTCACTTCCGTTTTTTGTTTGTTTGGGTTTTTTTTCCTTCAGAAATTCAGAGAAATGGTGACTAAATAGCCTGGAAGGTATATTGAAAGCGAGGGTATACTTATCTACTTAACAAAATTAAAAATAGTATTAGCTGTTGCAAACTGCTTACCAACCAAAAGGGCCTATGGTATAAATGCAAAAAAATAGTTAGTGGCCCGACGTTTCGACCCTAGCAGAGTCTTTTTCGAAGGCTAAAAGAAGAAATACTCTGCTAGGGTCGAAACGTCAGGCCACTAACTATTTTTTTACTTAAAAAAATGAATGACCACAAAAACTTACTTGGTAAGAAGCACTGCAGCTGTTGACACTGTGTACAATTTTGAAAAACAATTCATTTCAAAGGAATGTGGTTTTACAGAGAGAAAGGGATCAAAAACATTTCACTCTGATTCTCGGATTGTATGTTCTAATTACTGGTTATTCTTCCTGCATGGACATAACCGCTCGAGATTTTCGGTGATATCTCACAAACACTACCACCTTTAAAAATTAAATTTGTACAGGTTAAAAGGGTTAAAAAAAACAAAGGTGTACTTTGCCTTTCAAGTCCACACCATTAGTGAATGTAGGTCAGCCTTGTACTTGAAAAAATGTGTCTACTTTTTGCCCAAAGGACCAATTATCATGGCCGAGATCTTCACAGTTAATTTTTTACAATCTCATTGGTGGAAGGCAAGATGGAGCAAGGGGTCAAGGGGTCAGGGAGACACTTTCACCACATCTTAGAATATTGCAGGCTGGCACTGTTTATCTATCAGTCAAAACCACAGTGGATGATGTTGAATGGTCAGACAGTAGGAGGGTTGACTACGTACTGCGTAGATGCTTTCACCAAATCTGATAATATTGCAGGCTGGCATAGTTTATAAAGCAATCAAAGCCGTGTGGAAGATTTTGAGCAGTCAGACAGTAGGCGGGTTAAATCAAACATTTTTCCTTACATTTCAACTTGTTGCAGAGAAATGTTTATTATTAACTTTGAAAAAACATTTTAAACATGATACAAATCGATCAACTTATTCAATAAGAAACTGTGACAGTTTCAACAACTTATTATTCAACTGTTAAACTTTTGTCAAATAAACCGTGGAAGTCTTGTGCGTATTCGAACTTACGAGACCAAGTTGGCCAAGTTGGTCACAACCATATTGATTTTTATGTATTCTGCAATTCTGTTTCTTCAAATACTTAAGTTTAACTTAGTTTATGGCTATAATACTTATATCACAAAATTTGAAAAATGTTTGTATTTATAACAAGTTGCTTAAGGAATTTTATTTTTCACACTTTTCAACAAAAAATTTAAAGGAAGATTGGATTTCATAGAAAAATGGCCTTTGTTTGAGTTGGTTTCTCATTTTCGTTGAGCACGAGACTTGCACGGTCTATTGGCAACATACAAGAGCTTAATGAAATTGGGCCCTGCTGGAAGGTACCCAGCACACACTGCTTAACACACAACAATTACATACAAATAGAAAATTTATAAGTAAAGAAAATTTCCTTTTTAAGGAAAATGCGATTAAGTTTTGTAAAGATTTTTAATGAATCAAACACAAATTTGTAACCCTACTTGGGTTAGCAGGCCTTTTTATGTGATTACGGTTGGCGGTGCTATGAAGTGGAAATTGCACAGTAAGCAGGAAAACGACCGTTAAGCAGCTTTGTGAAATAGGACTCCGGTCATCCAACACTGAACTGTGTGTGTAACACAGTATTTATGGCATGCAAGGTCAAAGGTACATATGGCAGGAAGCTGTCAGGTTTGTGTTGCACATGCTACCCACGTATGATAGGCAATCTCTATAGTGGGCAGGGCTAAATGGAGCACCCTATTTTCCTAGGAGAGCATAAAGATAGCACATTTCGTCAGTGTTTTCACGTCACAAGCCATGATTGAGTTTTTACATTTTACTCTGTGCTTGGCTTAAAACTGCAAATCTGCAGTAGGAAAGCAACAGTTTGCAGTGGACATCTCATATGATTCTGTAAAAGTTTAACCTCTTCATTAACTAACAATTTTCTTTTAAAAATATTGGCAACATGCCATTAGTAATTAGTCAAATATATGTGTCTTTTTGTGTAACCTCAATAAGTGAGATGACCTACTTTGTACACCCATCTGAATGACACATTTTTACATAAGAAAGGGACGCACATTTTGCATGATCATGCGCACACTGACATGTCATGTGACCATTTAAGGAACTACTCGTTTCCCTTGATCCAAATGTATAAATATAATTTGCGAGTAACAAGACTTTAAATGGTTATGGCCAAAGCACCACACATGACTTGACATTTCCTTCGAGTGTCTGAAGGTTTTTGTTATGGTTCAGACTAACCAAACTTTCTAGAGATTTAAAGAATGTGATTGGTTGATATGGAATCCTACTTATCGTTATTTTGTGTTGAGACTTGGACTGTGACAATTTCACGTGGTATGGTCGGGGGAATTTTGAGGCTAATTTTGCAGGAATAAATTTCTGGATTGTTATTACCCGTCTGAGATTCCCGAGAAGAGGCAGTGTCAGCCTCGACGACGATAATAAAGTTATCGAAAACTCCATGAAACTTTGACAAAAAAATAAAGAGTTATTAAGAACGTTCAGAGCACGTTGTGAGGCATCTGTGACACACAAATGTATCACTCACGAGACCCGCCAGACAGGACATCAGCACATCCTGTAAGTAGTTATTTATTAGTACTTTTATTTCAGATTGAGCTTTGCTTTTTGTAAATGGCGCTAACTATTTCAGTTATAGAGGAAGCGCCACACGTTGCGAATTTAGTTCAAGCCAGCGCATTATGCACACGGGAGAAATACACTGATGTGGGACATATGTGCAACTTGGGGCCCATTTTCATTGCACTGATTACCACAGAATTCTGCGCTTACAGCACCCTGTGACACCAGGGCCCAATTTCATAGAGCTGCTTACGCATAAAAAGTTGCTAAACAAAACAAAATTATGCTTACCAGAATATGGTTACCAGCTAAAATACCATTTATCA
>CM021541.1:3832989-3846303 GCA_010994315.2 Pisaster ochraceus | reverse complement strand
CCTTTTCTAAAGAATTCTCTTGTGGGGTCCAGGTTGAACAAAGAGTTCCAGTGTGGTGTCCATTGTTCCATTGTTGAAAATACCTCACAAGGGCGCTCCCGTAAGCCCACCCTTACATATGGCAGTTACAGGGTATTTCCATTGTTGTTCTATTATTCCCTTTTCTGCAGAAAGTCTCGGTGGGGTACCACTAGAACAAAGAAAACCCTTCCCATAGACTTTGTACACAAAATCCCTTGAATTATAGGAAAATTTATCGTATCTTGTATATATTTTTCGTCATTTTTGTTCTTTTTTTTTCTCTCTCCAGTTGTTCGAAGATGCAGTGAAGATAGTCTTGATGCCCAACGCAACACCCAAACCCAAACGAAAAAATTGTAGAATATTGTGAGTTTGCTGTTTCCCTGCCCAATGAGTGTCATCAAGTAACCCTTTTGAGTCGTCTAAGACTTTTATCGTCACGTCTGAGCATCAAGTTTGTAAGATACTTTCTTGTTACAAGAAAATGCTTTATCTCTCTTGAACATTGGTCATGGATGTACCCATGAAACCTGTAGAGCGAGATTTGCAATCCGGTTTCACAAAACCACTAGTAATAAACTCGGGCCAATTTCATAGAGCTGCTAAAATCACACAAATATTTGACAAGCACGGAAAGTTCTTGCTTAGTGGGGAAAAGGTTTCCAGCAGAAATTCCATTAGATTTACCTTGCTGTGACCGGTATCCTGCTGATTGTTAGCTTAGCAAGTAGTTCTTCATCAAGCATATTTTCTGAAGAGGAATTTCATGAAATTCGGTCGGAGAACTTGAGGTTAATCTTCGAAACCATGGCTATGGCTTCGGCTTCGATTCTGGCTCTGGCTAAGTCACAATCCACCCTTTTGAAGTTCCATACCGAATGTATGCGCTTTCAAAGCTTTCCAAATGACTGACGAAGCCCCAGCCAAAGCCATGATTTCGAAAAAGGGCCTAAGTTTCACCTTGTTGCACTGACGTGATGATATAAGCTGGTCCCGCCTATTATCTCTGTATAAGAAATGCCTCTGTTCAGAATACCAGTTACGAGACATGGGGTCAATGTCATAGAGCTGTTAAGCACCTTGCTGAGCAAATTCTTGCTTGCCAGAAACAGGTTACCAGCCAATTTGGCAAGTAACGTTAATGTTTTTAGCTGGTTCCCTGTGAATTTTCCGCTTAACAGATAAGCGGGATGTTTTGCCTAACAGCTCTTTGAAATTTGGACCAGCAGGTTATCTAGATCCCTCCCCTCCAAAAAATTTAAATAAAATTGTTAAAATCTGATGACGTCTTAATTGGAATGCAATGTTGCTATTCACAAGCATTGCTGTGATCAGAAATAGCAAAGCTAAATCAGCTAAGTTACTGTGCATTTGGTATCGTGAGATAGGGTACCAGCTATTCATGACGTATATATAGTTGGTTCCCAGACATTGTTTTAAGTGAATTAGTAAGATTTTGGTGAAATTGGGTACCAGCTAATCACAGTTTAATAGCTGGTTCTCGTGTATTGTTTTTCAGTGAATGATTGAAGTTGGGGCACCAGCTAATCATGTTCAAAGCCTTCTAGATAACTGGTTCCCCTACATCTTGATATCCTAAACGAGTGGGATTTTTTGTAAATTGGCAGTGCCTGAATTGAGCTTCCCTGGCTGTGGCAGTTCTTTTTATTGAGCTTCGGGCCGTCTCTGAATTTGCAACTGCGGCTGCAGCTGGATCCATTAGTTCACATGCGTTGAGGCGTAGGTTGCCATTAGCAACAGCCGTAGCCGCCAATTCGAACACAGCCCAAGGATTCAAGGAGTGATCTAGACAAAGCCTTAGCCAAAGCCTCGTATAAAGCAAGCAGGTTCCCATGTAGATAAGCCACAGGGTTTTTTGCCTGGTTCTCAGCAAGCAAACCCCATAGTCATAGTCACTAGCCATTATTGAAAGTGTCTCCAGTTGATATTGATTTAGTGTTTTGTTTTTGGTTTTTCTGGCAATCTTGAGTAACAGTGAAATTGTGGATTTTAACAAAACAACATTAGATTAACCAGCTGAGTAAAACATAAATTTACATTTCATTTTCTCTTTAAGTGTGTAGAAGTTTTTTCTTACATACTAAGCCCAGTTTCATGGCTCTGCTTACCATAACAATGCTTACGGTGGCACAAAAGTCTACACGTAGCCTAAAACCTAGGTGTATTTGGGAAGGAAGTTTTGCCAGTCTGTCTGTGTACTAAACAATACTGAGACTGTTAGAACTCCGAGGTAAGCAAAGACGTAAAACTAGACCCTGTTCTTGAAATATTTCCAGCTACGCACCCTTTCTCTTTGTTTTTCCACAAAAAAAAATTGACAAATGCTTAAGTGACATCAAGACTTGCGGGCCCCAATTTCATAAAGCAATTACAGATGATAAAAGCATGAGATTTGAAACTGCAGTGTCCATAGCAAAAAGAAAACACCAATGATAAAGCTGATGGGTTTGTCATTTATTTACTCTTTTTTAATTTGTTTATTTTTTTTTTATTGATTTGTCAGCATACTGGCGGGTATTAAAATATAAAACGAAGATGCATGTTTATTCCTACACAAAATTGTACATTGTTTTACCGCTTTGTATATATGAAGAAGAAAGAAAGAAAAAAACATTTGCAGAAAATTAGGTCATAAAGGTCAAAATCAATGGTGGGCATGTTATTTAATTGACGTAGCCATTGGAAGTGTGACAGCCGGAAGCAATTATTTTGCGGCTTGATTGCACTTGCTGATAAAAATTCTCCAAAATGTGTACCCTAGTTTTGCCTGATGTTAATAGATTCATACTCAATAGACAAGCCAGCTAAACAATGGGCAAGTTATATCTATTTGAGGCCAATTTGTAGAGCTGCTTTAGCACAGAAAATAGCTTAGCACAACAAAGTTATGCTAAGCAGATTAAGGTCACTGGCCAACGTACCATACCCCATGTACCATCTATGACTGGTATCCTGTTTATTTTTTGCTTTGCAGAAAACTGCTTAGCAATATGTTTTACGTAAGCAGCTGTATGAAATGGGGCCGGATCAGCATGTGATTGTTTGAGTATCAAGAGACTACTACCCCAGCGCATCCAAAATCCATCCCCCAGTTTTGCCTAACATTCTTATTCATACTTAAAAAAAACAAATAAAAAATAATGACCTCGCAAAACAAGCAAAAGATGAGGAAGAATTGATAGAGTTGTCTTAAAGTAATACATTGCCAGGTCTGATGCTTTGTTCTTGGAAGGGAGAGTGATTTTGCATTGGTGTAGAGGCACATCTGAGAGGAAATCGTCATTTTTTTCTGGGGAAATTTTCAAGGGGCACCAGTGCAGTGACCAAGAGCTTTAAAGTGATTGTTTCCATCAAGTATAAGGTCTACATTGCGTCTGCCTCGAATAACAAAAATCAACTTACTTGGCTGTATAAGTTCACAGGGCCTATTAAGTAATTACAGTCAAATTAATCTCATATTGGCAAGTGCGGCGTAACTTTCAAAGTCATCCCCTCTCACTTCTCAACGTGGATCTCTATCAGAACTAGACTTGTCGTAGACAAGTCGTTGTTAAATGTTTGTCGCATTGATAGCATTAACGGCTCTCTCGAAACTATACTCTCGCGAGACGGCTGTTTGCGCGGGACTACTGCTCTCACTACTACGGCCCCATTTAACAGTAGTCAGAAGCCAGCCATATCGCGATAGCAGTATAATTGCGTGAAAGCGTGCACCCCGACAAACATTTCTGATTTGTCCACAAGTCTTCACCAGAACCGGTGGCTTGAATCTTAAAGTTAATACTTTACTCGGAGTACCTCCAAATCTTCCAAAATCCATCCCCTGGTTTGGCAAGGTTTTTCATTGATTAATCCTGCATCACCAAAATGAGCCGTGCTTGGCCTGGGTAAGGTTGACCAATCAGAAACTGTATTATCGCTGAGTTGATTATGAATTTCCAGAAATAATTGATTGTATCGAATTCGCTTAAATATACAATCATGTGTATGTAACTTCTCCTTTTTTTAAAGCATAGATTCGATGTGTACATACGTATATTTTTTCCTTTTGGTATGATTTTTGGTATGAAATATATCTTATGATTAACTGCAATGTAACCCTTATAATTTATTGTTAAAAAATATTTACTTAAAAATTCCTGACAAATTGCTTTTCCTACTAATATATCTTCATCCAAAATCATCTTCAATCAAACTAAAAAATGTTTGTTTTTTTCATCATTCAAATGTCACTGCAAATGAAGTCCATTTTGCAAGGCACCAGTCCTTTTCAGAATCAAGCCTCTCTTTGATGCTCACTGGCTTGTGCAGTATAAAATAAATAATGTCGCCCATCTACGTGTAGTTGAACAAGAAAGGCACACACCTGTTTCCTTGTGATCATAAAAAAAAAATTAAATTAAATACCCAAATGGTAAAGTACAGGGTGAGAAATGATTGTAGTTAACAGGTTTTTCAACCCACTCAATAGCTTGGTTTAGTTACCTGGATTAAGACGTTTTAACTAGGTTTAATGGATTATAAAGATAACGTTAGGGTATTCAAATTGTACGGTGCTTTTTATACACTCAGTGCACACTGGGTCCTGCGAATACATTTTGCATGATTTTATATAATGAGTGAGAGGCATTTCCGGAATTTGTTGAAATTTTATGTTATAATTAAGTGTTTTTGTATACAAGAAACAGGTTCCACTGCTTATTTTTGTAATGGTTTTGTAACCCAAATATTCCTTTGTAATACGCTATAAATGTTTACGTTATTTGATTGCATTTGTTAATTTTACTATTTTTTTTATTATTTGTTATTATCACATTGCATTGTATTTTCTGTGTGTGCATAGGCCTTTGAATTGTTTTTATACTTTATAACGTAGTTGGTATTTTCCTTTTCTTGCAGTGGCCATCTTGAATTACTTCCATGCAAATGAACAAAACCAATCAAAGGCTAGTCTGAAGTTAGACTGGTCCCCTTGTATGTGTTGATATATCACTAGTATGGTGCTGGTTTGGGATACGGGGAACACAATATAAATATTTTACAATCACAGACATAACCTCGCAAAAACAGTTTTCAATAGATTTTTTTAAAAGATATGTTATTCACAACTTGAGGTTTTTAGTAAGTGTCTGACATCACCCTCACACTCGACCTTGGAACATACCCCTTCACCTATGACCTTGGAACATACCCCTTCACCTTTGACCTTGAAACATGCCCTCTTCACCTTTGACCTTGCAACATTCCCTTCATCCTTCACCTCGAAACATTCCCCTTTATCCTTGACCTCAAAACATTCCCCTTCACCCTTAACCTCACTTCACCCTTGACCTTTCAAAATACCCCATTCAGCCAGCCTCTCCCCACTTAGCCCCTCCCCACCAAGCCTCTTCCCACACCCCTAATGTTGAAGAGATACTCAGCTGCATCACATGCACAAATAGGCGTCCGAGCTTCATTTTTGCCGTCTTATAGAGTAGATTCTGTTGGCCGTTTTCATTGATAATTCATCAATTAATAAACGATATTACAAGCACCTGTACCCAGCTTCCGAAAGCCCAATGCAATTTTGTAGTGAATCTTGTTTTTCCTGTCCTCATTTTTATGTGTGGAAGATGATGGTGGTCATTGGAGTAGTTTGTGTTTGCAGTTTGTTTCCTAATAACTTTGTGTAAGATTCATTTTGAAGGCTTTTTTTATTATATCTTCCAAATATAGTGAAAAGGCTCAAATTTTAAGTTTAATGTAAGACAAAAATTGCAGTGCACCCAAAATAGCAATGGTTATTTGTTGCCCCATAATTTCACTTTAGGCATATTGGTTTTTTCCTCTTAATTTTGTAGGTAAAACTTGTTCTATTGCTTTGTAGTAAAAGGAGGGAATGTTTTCTTTTTATATCCATTCCAAGGCTGTACCTAATTTTTGTTATGGAATTATTGCTTATGAATAAAAAAAGGTTTACCAAGGTTTGTACATGTCAAAAATAAAAGTGTATTGCTCCGTCTAATAAGGATTGGATTTAATGAGCAAGGGACTAATGCAAGTCTAATTTCCCTAAACATGCCCAGTCACTTGATCTGTTTTTGCCTGCTGTGTTGTAACGGTTATCACGCCCTCATTTGTTTTCTTATCTTTACTTTGAAGTTGTATTGACTTTGTGGGGGAGGGGTAATTTTGGGGTAGGTTTATAATGTAGTGCCATCCAAATCTACTTGCACTGTCAACAAAACAAGTTTCTAGTGTATTTATACTTTTTGGAGAACCTTGGGTGCCAGCATACAATCAAGGAAAGTTTAATTGCAAAACAGGAGGCCCATTGAAATATGTACGAAGGAAACTCGTACTTTTTTTTCTCTCATTCGGCCGTGCGAAACACCTTTTGCCTCTCGCTATAAAACACGCGAACTCGCAGGTCAAGAATTTCACAAGCCACAAGAGGGCGCTATTTCTTGCTATACTTTCGGTTGTCGTGTATCGGGCCTTGCAAAAGTTTTAATAAGTTGAGACTTTGAACTTTGGCCGTCTCCGAATCAAGTAAACTTCGGCTAGTGGCTGTCTCCTGTAATCTGGAATAACCTAAGCAAATTTTGGTGAAAATTGAGCTGGACCCATGTTTGGACTCAGGTTTTTCTCCTTCAGTTAAAAATGTTGAAGTGTGTGAAACTCTTCCCCGTTTGCAGTTTTTCATCTTTTCATCAGTTTTTCAAAAATGTGACTTACTAGGTTTTTCCAGATTACAGGAGCTGTGACCACTAGCTGCAGGTACAGCTTTGAAGAACAGATCTTTGGTAATATAACACGCCGTGTCATATAACGGCCGTCGTTTGGTGGGGTTTCTAATCCGCTGACCACAATGTGATTTATTGATTGGCGCCTTATAGTGTGAACGGCTGTTCCTGCTCTGTACAGAACAAAAGTGTTATTTTAATCTATGATGTCAAAATTACTAAATCTCTTTCTATTGTAATTTAGAGACAGAAGGACCACCCTGGTTGATTCCAATGGAATTTCCGAAACCCATATATATTTTTGTTACATTTCTTATTTTTGTTTTGAATCTTTACAGTAGTAAAACTGAAGGGATTTTCTTAAGTTGCAGATGGCTCCACGACCTAAATGAAAATAAAGACCATAGAAGATGGTGACAACCTCTGTTGTTTACACTGCATCGCGTACTATTATTTCACACTACAAAAGTAAAAACGACGAACATTCCAAATGAACTAAAACCCCAGAAAATTCAGTTTTTCACCCTTGATTGTTTCACACTTGTTGCAACTGTGAAAAACAGAGCAAGAACTATTATTATGAACATCCAGCCCAGGAGCTCTGAGTTACTTTCACAAGCAGGAGAGGTCATCTATTTTGCTCTACGGTGCAAAGGCCGATCACAATTCTCATGGGAACTTCCTGGAAATTCGTCTTATAGTGTCATAGAAAATGGTTGGGATGCAAAACTTTCCCCCAATTGTTAATTGCCAAATCTTGCACTTAGCACACCAGACTTTAAACGGAAAAACTAAAAGTAACCACAGTGAAAAGGTTTATGTGACCACCAACGTTTAGTGCTAGTTGCTTTCAAAGTCAACATTTTTACCTTTAATAGTGTTTTGTTTTGGGTTTTTTGGGGGGGAGGCAAGTTATTATAGGCATACGGATAGAGAGCGCGGCCGAGTGTCTGAATTGGTGGCTACGGCTATACGGCCGCGTCATCTTGCGTTGATAGGACGTCCTTAGCAACACCCATATCAACCAGTCATAGCCGAAGCCGCCAGTGCGGATTCCGGCCGAAGCATAGACTGTGCAAGTCTCGGCATATTATTCCTTATGACCCGTTAAATTGCGTAACTTTGTCTCCTTCACGCCATGGGACTAAAGTGATCCCAAAAATGTTCGAAGACGCGCGAGACTGTTCTTGATAATGACCGTGCGAGCACCATAGACGTCATCCTTTAAATATAGAAAATGATATAATCACGCAAGGAGTGCCCGGGAATATTCAAACGATTGACCCCGTAGGCTTAGCTAAGCTGCTTAAAAAAAACCTGTCTCCCTTCTTATTTATTGATTGTTATGTCATCCATGACTTAGTGAAATCCACCACTCATTTTAGGGCTCCGTCGGCGCGCCCAATTGATCCGTCTTAGTTGAGTAAAAAAGAACTATGGATTGGTGGGATGGATTTATTCTCATGGATTACAAAGTGGAGCACACAGAATAACCACGTGAGGGCGCAACAGTTTAAGACGCCGACGACTATTTGATAACTTTTATTCTGCTACTATGGCGTATTTCGTGAACGAATGAGCCAGAAACAGCCCAGGTTTCATTAAATTTTCATAAAAGGAAGCAGACTTAAATTAATCGTAATATCTCAGAGGAAAAACCCGTAAAACAGAACACTGCAATTGTTTTTATTTAGTTAAATCAAAGCCTTGTTTGTGTTATTGCGTTTGTTCCACTCAACAATTTATTTTTGGTATCTGCTTTTCTTTCTTTCTTTCTTTCTTCTTAAACCTCCATGGTAATTATCCAAAGTTTGGTGGAAATTTCTGTAATTAAACCATTTTGTTCTTATTTAGTTTTCTTAATTTTTCAAATTCAGTTTTGTGATGCACCCCGTTCCAGAGTCCTCATAAAAGTGGGGATAAAAATTACATGCCCAGGTCTCTAACCTCACGTTAAAATGGTGTAAAAATGTAATTTATGTTATATCCTTTCAAGGCGAAATTTGAAGCCTAACGTCATCGGACATAAAATTAAAACAAATTAAAAACCAGAAATAAATAAATAAAGAAAATGGGTCTGTACATTACAAATGATATAGTTTTAGCACCTAAATGCCGTTGTGTTGGAATATAAAAAATTCAGCAGTGAACTAAAAAATATTCTGTACAAAACATTTTTTGTAATTTTTGACACAATTTGGTGTTGAACACAATGGCATTTTAAATCATTTAGACCCGAAGTTAGACACTTTTATTGTTCTTTCTATTTAAATGAGGACTCTATCCATTTGAAAATGAGTGGAACAAAAATCAAATTTGACCTTAGAAAAACCCTCTATAGGGCCTACTGGGAAAAACTCGTAGTAAAGACCCTTTTCAGAAAACCATGTTAATGCTAAACTTGCAGCAGAAAACTCGTAGTAAATACCCCCCTTTTTATTGCAGAAACAAAAGCTAATTCTAAACTTGCAGCCGCGGATGTTGTTTCAAGATCAAACTTTAGAGGGCGTTTCCGATCCTGTAAACTCCAAACTTTTAATTGGAGGGGAGATTCTATTTTTTCCCCTCTCTGGGCGTCCAAGGACTCGAAACGCTCCCTCAACGATAAGATCTCTAAACGAGGTCATTCATAACATGGCAAAGCCATCCCAGAGGGTCAAAGCTTAGTCAATGTAATGGATTATTGGATTATATGACCCGTCCCCCCCCCCGCCTAAAAGGCAATGTACCCATCTAACTATACATTATCTCCTGTAGAGTTCACAGCTAACAGTTTATTCTGCTATACAACTGTTTTAATTAGTGATTAACTGTTAATGGTTAAACCCTGGTAACAAACCCGATCCCGCTAACCCGGATTGGTTTAATCATGGAGCCTACCTCCATGGTTTAATTATGGAACCGAGATGACAAGTTTCCTCTGCTCCGATTATTGCTTTATACCACACAAGAGCTTGTTGTTGACTAATATGCCTAGTATTTTTTTTACTGTAGTTTTTGTTTTAGCCCACGTTTAACAAAAACCCTTTTTGTGACGTTTTTAAGGAAGCACCGTAACTCTAGTCAACGGTCTACCTTTTCGGGTGTTTTTTCATTTATCTAGACACGGTATGCACCAACAACAGAAATCCGCAACGGGCAGTAACAACTTCAAACTTTGGCCCTGTATCGTTTTTAAACAAAATTCTTTCTTTCTCTCCTTACTATACACACAATTCTCCGGGGGGCATCCATTCGTCTTCCTTAGCCGCGCTGGTTTATTAGAAAGATCGGATCAAAAACCAGAACAGTGCCCGGATCCCCTTTCGCCAAAAAATGAGGGTCGAGAAATAAAGGGGGCTGCGAAATCCCGATGGTCTTGCAGCTTATGGATTTGCAACAAGCTTTGCATGTGAAAGGAGGTATTTAGCGGGCCCTCTGTTGTACACTGCTCCTAGCGGGCCAGGATTATTGCACAAGCTATTCAATCAAGAACTGGCCAATCAGGGTAAAGTCGAAGCAATTGGCGGATTTACCATTTTTTACGGGGTGCTAAATACCATGATGTTATTTGACCAAAATATACGGGTATTTTACAATTGTTTTGCCCAGTTTTAAAAATATTTTCTTGATTAAAAATTTATAAGTACTGCTTTTAGGTACACATGAGTTGTAACAGTTTTTCCAGACGATACGCAAGTACAGTTTATTTACTAAAGTAGTTGTCCCTCATAATAGTTCCCCTCTGTAATAATGGTGAAATCTTCTCCCAGCATGAGCACCCATCGTTTATCGACAAAACGACTCGTCCGTGCATTGCATGCATTGCAAAAGTGTGTGTAGCTTTTCAGCCTCGAAAGCGTATACGGCCCATTGGATTTGTGTTATGCTATGCTCTGCACACAGCAATGTGAATGGGAAGACCGACGATTTTGGGGACAAACCCCTGTAAATATCATGAATTTCTGTAGATTTTTTAGTGTCCAAAAAGGAAAAATGTCAAGATTGAAGTGTTTAGCGGTGCTGGGAGTTCTTCTTGGGACAATACGAATTACACATGGTAGAATTTTGGAGGCCCAATGTAGGGCGAGATGTTACAGTTCAACTTCTCTACACGTGAGTACCATTATTGGCATTACGTCTTATTTTGTGCAGTGAATTAATATTTTGTATGGTTGGTCCACACAGAGATCCATTGCACGACCACATTTTGGCATCTACTATTACTAAGGTAGAATTTGTCATTTTGTGTTTATATAACATCTGTTTTACTGGTACTACATTTACTTCTAGATAGTAGGAAGGCAATGTGCAACTCTTCTGTTTTCTTGAAAATAATGAAAATGTCCCAACCAAGTTCGTACTTAAATTTATTGTATTCATTTGCAGCAGACGACAGATTATTGCCAAGCAATGCATTTGGCATTCGAAACAAAATGGCTCTTTCACACTTGGTGCAGAATTTCTGCTGTCATTCGAAAACCATGCCAGAATAAAACCTTGCTGGCTACAGTATACCCATACCATGTTGATTGTTATTTATTTAATCATTAGACATTTGTCAATTTGACATCAAGTTAATTGCAATGTTTAATGTTAATATTGAAAAAGGGACTGTAACTGAAATGGCCAATGGGTCGCGTTTTCTGTTTGGATGATTTCATGATAAAGTGTACATTTTGTTTATGTTTATCATTATTAATATTATCTCTTTATTTATTATTTGTTTTTGAGGCAAGGGAACATCATGTGTGACAAACTAACATACAATCTTAAGTAAAAAATTAGTTACACTCTGGTCAGCAGTTAATACCAGTTTTCACTCTTCATGTCAAAAAACGATATATTATTCACCAAGATAAGATTAGGTTTTTAATTATGAGTGAAACAAAAATAGGTGGCACTCAGAAGGTACATTTTTGCCAAGTAACTTGCTGAGCTGGCTTAGCTACATACATAATTATATAAAACAAACACCTCTGCAGTGAGTCTTTCAGTACTGTTCCTCTGGTGTTTTTTTTTATAAATCCTGGTATCGTTCTAAATTAGTGTGTTGGAACTTCCAATCAAATAACACAATTGCCATAAGGGCCCGGACCAGAAGTTTCAAATGTGAAAGCTTAAACCATCATTCCGTCAATCATGTCATAGTGGTTGCCTTATGTATCAGCTAAAGGCGTGACAAAATTCTCTCCAAGACTGTCAGAAAAAGGGCAAACCCACAATATCAGAGGGAAATTGCCGTCGGGTTCTCAGTGTACCAGGAGAATAAGTAATAGAATGGCACTGAATTTCCCTGATCCCTTCATGCAAAAGATGTTTCATGATGATGGCACTATGGAGGGTGATGTTGCACACTTACTATAAAATTGAATCGACCCAAGTATAGTTGGGGTTGGGACTAACCACAGACTAACTAATACAGTGAAGCAGATCACAACTGTAGTTGGGCGAATAGTTGGTGCGGAATAGTGACTCTATACCAAGGGAAGAAGCTGAATCCAGTTTATTGCTCCATGAGCTGACTGGCGCTTGAGAAAGAACCCATGGTGTGAGTTTGGTATGCCAGCATATTGGTGCCTTGGGGGGCCACATCCATATCAAATTTCCTTACTACTATGAGTATGATTATCTTGGATGTACTCCAGGTTCTGTACATGGGGAAAGTCATCTTCCTCAATGCTCGTTACCGCTACTACAAGAGTACATACCCTGAGCCCCACTTGAGTAAAAACTTCTGTGGTGTAATAGTTCATTATTTTCATCCACATCCAAATTTCTCAGATTCATGAGTGATTGTTTTGAGTTGTTTAATTATGGGATTGACTGATTGTGCTGATTTTGGGGGGTAATTGGATTACCTTCATAAAAGTGTTGCTAAAGGGAAGAAATTATGTGACGGCTAATGACTTTCTGTAATCTCAATCTCCAAGATTATTATTTTTTATTTGATTGAGCTCACTTTGATTTGATTTCAATCATCACTGTTTGGTTTTGGCCAAATAATGATTTATAGTGACTTGTGTCTTCCTGTTTGGACGTTATCCTCAGCCCGCCACTGTTTCATGATGCTAACTGCGCCTCAGCAGCTTTTGTTGCGGAATTGCGCTTCATGGCAATTTCAGGGAGGTCATTTGAATTTGAAGCGTCCTTGGGTCTCTGTGTTCCTCAGTCTCCCCCAAATATCCCTGATCCATGATCTATTACAGCTTTTTTTAAAGTATGACAAAATCCCTCACCGTTGGGAGATAAGACGCTGAGGATTTGGTGGTTAAATTCTCGCCAAGACCCATCCATTTTAATCTCTTAATACCAAATCCTTTTCAGAGATTATCATGCTGGATGGATTAGTATCCACTTGGTAGGGATTTGTTCCATAAGAGGGATTTGGATGACACCGCAAAATTGTTAGAAATGGGAGTAATTATCACAGATGTAATTTTCAGGGATTTTGTTGACTGGTAGATTTAAGTTCGTCAAGGAGGGAACGGTTTATTATTTGTTGTAAACTGGCAAATCTTTTAAGCCGAAACACAATAGCAGTAAATTATAAAATGGTTCATTT
>CM021541.1:3820243-3831970 GCA_010994315.2 Pisaster ochraceus | reverse complement strand
AACCTTATATTGAAGCATGCTAAGAATTTCAGTGTGATGTGTGTGGTAAGGCCTTTATTTAGACCTGACCTCAATCAGGCGGCGATAATCCGTGAATGGTTAGAGAAAAGAATAATGCCATCGCTGAAACTTGAAAACTAAAAAAAATGACTTGACTGTAGGAAAAGTATGACAAGGATGGACTATTAAAAAAAATCAGACCAGCTTAATTTGACCAGGCATTTCCTTGGTTTAATAGATGTAAATTTTTCCTCGGTCTACTGTTTTTTAGGTGAGATGGAAGTAATTAGATTTGATGTGGGTTTAAAAAAAAATTCTATTTCGATTTTGTTTAAAAAAAAATAGCATTTTCAACTGGGCAACAAAAGCAGTGTGGTTTTGACAGACATATTTTTAGTACAGCCATCTTGTTTGACAAAATGTCCTCAAATTTAGGCCAAGTGTCTTTAAAAAGGTATGGAGTACGTAGGATAATTTAAATTGTGTGTCATTTTGGGGTAGGCCCAATGCTGCAACTCTGGGATAAGTCACCATTTCAGATTGTAGTTAAAAGGGTTTTGATGCTATCTTTGAGATTCATTCCAAATCAACTTTCTTCAAAACTTAATTGATATTGTGACGAATGCGTAGTGGATATTTCTATACCCATTTATCTTTTTGTTTGTCTGTCGCACTTCTACTTTCAAATTTTGGGGGGCTTTTAAATTTATTTGGAGGCAGAATTAAATGGCCTTTTCTAGTAGTTAATGTTTTACTGTACAATGAACTTCACAACCTGTAGAAATAGTTGTAAAAAAAATCATTATAATGGAATTTATGGTCATAAAAATTGCAGCTCAGAAAGGTCACGAGATAGAGAATGAGTTTGCATGGGTCGAGTCTACATGTATTGTACAGGGTTTCCACTGAACTTTTTCAGTAGCTAGCCAGCGATAGTAGCTAGCTTGTCCTTTCACTAGTCCCACTTCAACAGCTCTTTGGCTGGTCCTTTGGTGTTTTCATTTGGCCAGCGGACCACTGTTAACAGAGAACAGTGTTGTTTAGTAAGACTAGGCCTAACTGGTTAACTGTCCATTTCTCTGGTCAGCAATATTTTGATTAGGGGAAGGCTCTGTTTCTTTCTCTCCCGGCCCCTCTTTTTCTCAGATGGGAGGGTTGGCATTTTGGCAAGGTCAAGAATCTCATTATTTACAGCTGTTTCTCGTGCCTCCTTGGTTTATTGAGCTGCTCTATATTATGGGTGCATTGAAGTTACTTTTTCCCAGGGTATGTCACTCAGTGATTGTAAAGGTACACAGGTATGTGGTTGTAACATAACAAGTTGCTGTTCTTTTTATAATGGACATACGCATTCTTTGCAAATCTTAAATTGGATTGAGGGGTTTCTTTATGTTTTGAGAGTAAAAGTTGTCGAGAGTTGCCCTTAGATCTTGATGGAGAAATCATGGTCACAAGATTTTTTTTATTTGAAAGGTTTTCCCCGTAGATTGTTGTGGAAGCCCTTGAGATTGATGTGAGTTAAATTTCAATTCATAAATTCTTGAGATTGATGTGAGTTAAATTTCAATTCATAAATTGTTGTTTCTTCTAGCAAAGTTTGAAGGGGAAAGGGGAATTTCCTCGTTTAAACAAGAAAAAGCAATTAAAGTTAAAATTTTCTTTGGGAAGCAGATGCAATTGGTGATTGTCCAAAGGATGTCCCTCTTTCTCAATTTTAAGAACTAACTGTAGCTGAAATAACTTTTTTTAAATTCTCATGAATTGGTCATTTGTTCATTTCGCATGATGGTATACTGTATCCGGCCCTGAAATGTCATCTTTGAGAGGGCAAGACCATTTTCATTTTGCAAAGTGCACTTCCATTGGAAAAACTTGAAGTTTATTTGAAACTGATGATTGGGCACCAATGCCAAGACCAGGGTAACTGAAGCAATTGGCAATTCCAGGCCAGCTGTTCGACAATTTCTTGTCGAAATTAAAATGCTGAATTATGCATTACCGGTATGTAAAGGTATGTACGATACATAAAGTACCTTTCATTCAGAAAAATTCCTCGGCGCAGAAAAGAATCCATACGGATTTTGATTGGCTACTCCAGTCGTCAGGGGTAACTCGTTGTCAACAGTCACCGAGGGGGCTATTCCTTATAAATAATGTACATGTTCATATTGATTGTGGGCTGAGACAGTCGCAGCATCTTAAATTGCATATAGGTGACCACCGGTTCCTGTGGAATGTGTCTTCAAAGTTCCTTATTGATTTTTCTAGTTTTTTTTTTATACATTGGGATACATGAATGGGAGGAAAGAAGTTCTTGTTGCAGACAGGAAGTGGCATTAGTAGACACGCCAAGAATGGAAAATCAATGGGATGGAGTCGTAACAGGCTTCATCAGGGATCAGTATTGTCTGTTTTGGAATTTCTCTTGTTCTTTTCGTTTTAATTCTTTTTCTGTCTTTGGAATTTTCATTTTCTCTGACCCTCCTTGTGCTTTTGTACTGACGTTTTTGGAATGTGGGTGCAATTGTGAAATTTAGAAATTAATTATTGCTGATAATATATTATTTATTTTGCTTCTAATTTTTGTACTGGTATAATTCTGTAATTGAGCCTGCATAGAGAAGACTTTAACTCGCAGGCCCAAAGAAGTATGAGAAGAGAAGAATAATAAAATAAGTTTTTAGGGGAGGGAAAATCAAATATCAGATGGGAACTAAAAGCCCTTTCCAAACATTGGCTCGACCAAAAGGCCGTGGGGATGAGGAGGGGTTGTGAATGCTGAAAATAATCATGCATGTATTTTGAAATTTTATACTGCAGATCCATTGTTGGTTCAGAGGTTTGTGGAAATTTAATCCATGAAATTATATTAGCATTGATTCAAATTGTTCTTAAGCACCTCAGGAGAAGTTTCTGCACCATCATTTATACAAAATGTTGTTGTAATCTAGTGTTCAACATGTTTTAGTTTATCGCACCATGCAATATACAGAAGGCATTAACAGATGTCAGTGCTGTTTTTATTACCAATTAAACTGATAACAGTGACTGGTATTTTAGATAAGGTGTCAAGTTTTAACAGCTGGATTGAAAGGCAAAGTTGTGTTTTTGTTGTGATATGACGATGGAAGAACTGCTGGTTTAAAGTCAATAATTGACAGATGTAACTTGATGATAAAATGCCTTTTGCATTTCAGTGAAAGCACAGATAATTGGATAAAGAATTTGTTTCTGTGCTTAGGATTGTTCAAGTTAAGCAATTGTGAATTAACAAAAAACAGGGGGAAGTTCATTTACACTTAGATCAGGAATGATGTTCTTCCTACTTGCGTCTGATTTCCGATTTGTTGATTTTCAGAATTTTGCAAAACTGTGATTAAACAGCTTGAAAAGTCTATAAAATCCTACACCATTTGTACGTGTAGGTCAGCCCTGATCTTTAATAATTTTCCTTTCCAAGGACCAAGTATCAAGCCTGACTTAATGATAGAGGAAGTTGAAACAAGACATCCTCTTGAATGGAACAGCCAGTCTAATCATTTATTCAAACCAATGACGCATCCAAGTCCACCTTGTGGTAACTTTCTCACCAGGACTGACTCTTTTGACAATACACCCGTCTATACCACACTCAAATTCATTCTACAAGACGCTAACAATACCCACCATGCATGTAGGAATATCCTAAATCCTTACTTCAAATGCAAACAGGACCAATGACCACTCAAGGGTCTTCAATGGTCCCACAAAGCATGCAAAGTTCACACATAGGCCAGGTAGAGGCCCTCCTCTTATTTGCGTATCAATAGCATCATAATACCCCCCCCCCCCAACTAGCGGTTACAAAATCGTAATGGTTTACTCTCTGAGAATGTAGATCAAGATGACTAAAGATACGTAGCTGCCTGTATACGAAGCACTGAGGTTTTGTTGCACCCTTTTTGAATTGATATTACCCACTCAATTTTAACGGAGCCCATCACTAATTGTGGGTCTTAGGGTTCTGTATGTGTAGGTGAGACCGGTCTGTCATGAGCACCATCAATGTTAGTACCTGGTCATTATTGAGGTGGTCACTAATGGTGATCTAAATTGCCTGTGAGTAGGGCTGGCTGGAAACCTGCAGAAAGGAAAAGATCACTTTGGATCATCAACAAACTTTGGCTCAGTGTTCTCCTGGGGTCGGTCCATGTCGACTAGAGGATTGTTGGACTGGGCAAGAAAAAATAAAAAAAACCTTTAATACGAATGTTTGACATGTGCACTAAATGTTAAGATTTTGTTTGAGAAAGTGCATGTAAAACACAACTTTGGGTTATTGTTGTTGATAATGGATCTGTATTTAGTTGTTGTTGTTTTGTTTTGGGTTTTTTTGGGGGGAGGGTAGATTCGAAATAAAACTGATAAAATGGTTTTAAACTTTCTCTCTAGACTTTAGTTAAGTGTTATCAAAAGTAAGACTAATTTTATGTTAAGAATTTTTTGAGGTCAATTACTTGCTACAGTTTCTGTTATATTTCCAGAGAGTTAATTATCTTCGATTTTATCATTTGTATCCCCTAACCAATTACTCTAAAGTTCTGTACAGTAAAACCCTTGAAGCCGGGCTTTCTGCCAACTGAAATGTAAGGCAGTCTGCTTCCATTCTTTTTCTTCGAGTGGCCACCTTGCATTCAAAGTGATAAATGCGCACGTTTTTAGGTTGTCTTTGTGTCAGGACTAACAAATTCTCCCAGATACAGACTCAGTCCTAAAATAACTCAAACATAATGTAAAATGAAAAGTAAGTCTTTCAGGTACACCATTGTAACTAAATAATCTTTTTGAAGACTAGGTAAGGTGGATTTAACTGGGTTTGCCCATAATGTTTTCAGTTACTGGCATAACAAGCGGTTCAGTTAGATTGTCCGCCAGCTTTTTTCACTATTCAGTATTTCATATAATGAACGATTTTCAACACTGAACGAGCCAGCCCTGTCAGTTGGAGAGATTTTTTACTGGCCCTCAGCAGTTTCACCTAGCATTTGGCCAACTGTTAAGGGAGAACAAAGTCAAGTGTGCTCTCAAATAGTCAAGTTTGATCTCTACATAAGTACACTGTGGAAGTTATCAATATCAATCATCAATTTTTTTTGTATGTGTTTGTACCAGAGTGGCCAGTTGTCAGGATAGAGAATCTCTGCATTTAATTTTAACGAACTTAAGGGATCTACTGGTAGTAGTGGCAGTAAAGACTTCTGTCTGTCATGAGATGTATTGACAATCAGTAGCTCACGCTTGTAAACTCACATCACACATCACACATATTTTGCCCACATCTGACACTCCACAAGACCGTACTACCAGTAAATAGTTTTAAAAAAACATGATGTTTTTTCCTTATATTTAAATAAGTCAACTTGTGTAATAGTATGATGTTAAAAATGTTCATTATCCCATGATATACTATTATGGGTTGAGTGGGTGTGGATTCACTTTCTAGTGTGTATTGTTTTTACCTTGTGACAATTTGTTGTATTTTGATTTAATATAATTACAATGATAGATGGTGCACAGTGCCAAAAATTGTACAGGAAATGAATGTGTTACATATAATACAGTGTTACACTTCATTTCAGTGGTCAATAATTTTGGAATGTATTACAATGTATTATTCTTAAATCTGTGATACAGTGTGTTATTTTTTGCCACTTGTATGTTTACAAATGTCAATATCACCTGCAGATCAAGAAATACAAATACAAAATTCATAATTTGTCAATGTATGATGTACTTTCTCATGTATTTCTGGTAGAAATTCCATGTATTTTGTACGTGTGACACAACGGTCAAGCTCTGTTTATCTTGGCACAAGGGAGGGCATGGGAGGGGTAGTAACCGGTAACTAACCGCTACTTTCAGTTTTCCCACAGATAATCTGAAACTCATACATGTGTATTTGGATTAGATTTACTCTGTGAACATGTGCATGTAGAATATTTTGAATGGTGAAGCTAAGATCAATGATTTCAAAATGATTATGCAACTGGGGTCCTGGGGCATGTCTATACTTGTCCTTTTGTGTAGACACTGTAGAGTGATCTAACTAATCGATTCAGTTGTTACTAATTGAATTTTTCTTGAAGAGGGCATGGTGTTAATTAAGAAAGTACAGAAGCCAGAGAGTATTTACTAATTTAAAAGGGAACTTTTTCAATTAAGGAGGACCAAAGTCCAATTGTGTTTCATCTTTAGGGGCATTAATGATTTGTGTAATACCACATGTTTTATCTGTCCTGTGCCGGTTAAAATTGTTTTTGCCAGAAAAACCTAGCCTAATCAGTTCACTAACTGTAGTACTCATACTCAGTCTCAGCGGAATCTAATAACAGTTTTGTTTTGATGGGGGGCGGGGTGGGGTTAGGGTTAATAAAGAAACTTACATAGTACTTTTATACCAAATTACAATTGTTGTTGAAACTGTGAAAAAGTGCTGGGCCCAATGTGAGACATTGTCATAAAAACTGGGCCTGGTAACTTAAAAAAAAACCGATGATTTAACACCCTGATTGAAAGTCAGTGAAAGTGTCTGTTTATGAGTACTTCCCTAATTTGGATGTACTGAATAACATGAGCTCTGCTCTATACTGCATTGAGGTGGTTTAATTGCTTTGGTGTATCATTGCGAAAGCGTTGTGGTTGATCAAATTTCTCATTGGAGTCCTTGAGGACAACTCTGTTGAATGGCACAGTTTGTTTGAATTGCAGGTAGTGGATATCGTATTTCACCAGTGACATTTACATAGATCTGTCACATACGTTTACACATTCATTTCCTTTACATATTACAAAAAAATGTATTTATAAGAGATCAGATAACCCTGGCAACTCTGTCGAAGCTTGTGGGGCTGTGGCTCCATTAGCATCTCTTTGAGGCTCTTGGAATGTTCCCATAAAACGCTGAACTTTTCTGATGGGAGTGCCTTTTTACAGGGGGACATTTTTGTATCCCCTACTTGATAAAATTAAGTACCTTTCTTTTTGAGTATGGGTTAAAGGACTTCATGATTTTCGGGCAGAAGCTCAGTTTCGCCCGGTGCACTCAAACACTCCATAAAAATGGTTTTAAAAGATTTACAGTCTGAATGGCGTGTTCAATTGGGTTACAGTTTCTTCTCCATCACAGATGTCATTGTCAGGAATGGAAACATTTCCACAAAAAACCTGTTATGGGTAGGGACAATGGGATCATAACCCATGACTGCCCAGGCTTTCAGATTGCCATGCTGGAATCGGTTACGAGCGCTACGCCCAATATTATACCATGCCTAGCTGCTTACCGACAAAAACGGGACTAGTGACTTGCAATTTCAATGCAGAAACTCAGCATTGTGACAGTGTAATAATTTAAACTGCTGTCGGCAACTCGTACATAACCATGCAGCTTTTATTCTTTATACATGGTTTGAGAAGCAGGGAAGAAAACTTCTTTCAAGGATGTACATTGTACAATTTTCTATTCCATTTGGGGTTGTGTCACATTTTAAATTTTGTATTACATACAAATTCTAAGACAAATATTTTGCTGGGTGACTGTAATTTTGTAAACAACCTTTAACCCATGCTGGGCCAAATTTCATCGAGCTGGTAGACACAACAATTCACTTTGCGGAGAAAAGTGTTACTTAGCATTAATGGGTTACCAACCAAACTTCAATGTAATGTATTTTGTTTGCGATTGGTTCCCAGTTTAACTTTGCTTTGAAGAGTTTTTTCAAAGCACTATTTAATAAGGTTCGTCAGATTTTAAAATAAAACCGTTCCATCTGAAATTCAATATCGAGTATACTTGAAATATTAGGGATGAGAATTTTTTTTGACTTTTGTCTGAATTCTGACTTTTATTTTCTTCCTGGTAAAAAAAAGTAGCTGTTATTTTCTTCAGATATAAAGAAATCCCGCTCTTTGATCTATTTTTTTCCCAGAAGCTCATTGAAATCCGTAACTCCAGGGGTAACCAGAAGGTGGGAAAACCGTCATTTCAACGTGACTCCATTTGGATCCTAGTTTATGACCTTTTTTGCCAGCAATAACTCTCATCCCTTACAAGACCTCTGCACGAAGGCATAACATCTTTGTATCACAGCATTTTGACTTACAGCAATCACCCAGCAAAACAAAAAAGAACAAAGAAAGAAAAAAAACCTTACTTTTGTACTGTAAAATTATTCTTCCATCTAGCCAGGGTAAACCTACATGTTTTCATTTTATCAAAATAAAACCTACTCATTGTGTAGTTTGTAGTTGAACAAACTAAAAGCTAATGAAGACCTGTGCGTCGCTGACCATGCGTTGTGTACAAATGTACACCATAATCACAAAATGTTGGTCTTTGAAATTCATTTCACTATGAATGTACAATCAAATATAGAAATCGATCTCAAATAATATATCGAGTTTTGAGTAATGTCAATAATCAACAGACCTTTCCATTTACTGTTTATGAAACTAGGCCAGGTTCTGTTTCATTCGTGTAAATGTGACCTTTTTTTTATATTGCAATCGAAACCCATAAACCAAAGAAGAGAAGAAAAAAAGGACACAGTTAATTAACAAGCGGAACATATTCCTTACATAGTCATTAAGCCTAATATTTCCACTTCAAAGCATCTTTCCCTTGTGTTCCCAATGTCCTGTTTTTTTGTCCTAGATCTCTTTTCACCGAGCCTGACCTATCAAGCATGTCTTTCGTAAAATGAATAGTACCTTCCCCCCTTTGTTCTAAGCAAAATTACAGATTTTAATGATCAAAACAGACTTCCTGTCCATTAAAAAAAAAAAGGTTAATATGAATGACTAGTGTCAGTGTTTTCTTGTAGAAAAACTGTTTTGTTGTCGATTTCTTTGATGTTGACAGTTGGTAAGAAATTTAAGTCTTTGGTAAATGTAGATACAAATAACACAAAATTACAACATAATTGAGCTGTTTAGCAAGGATCCTATCCCGCCAACCTTCTGCCCCACAAGAAAATGCCTAACTTGTTATTTTCCTAAAAAATATGTGATTGAAAATTCTCAATGTATGAGAATGTATCCAATTTAAACACCCTGTTCTCATCGATCACGTTTATAGTCAAGGAGCTGGCCAAAGAGTTTCTGAGCCATTTTTGCCCCCATGTGATATTGATAACGATGTCTTCAGGTCCAAACTGCTCCGATCCTTGTGACAAAATCTCCACAAACTCCGTCAGATCAAATTCTCCCTCGACACCTTTCATTCCACAGCATCTGTCGCAATCAAAAAATGCCACCTGGATTTTCTTTGCCCTCTGATTTTTTCGCACGGTATTCCTCACCTTTGCCGTGAGAAAGAAAGGAAGAAAAAACTCATTTCTTTTTTTCCTGCTTAACCCCAGCGCAAGTTCAAGATATTTTCAGAGGGGAGAGGAGCTGGCGGCATTGAAAAGTAAAGCTGTAACACTAGCTTTTAAGCCCCAATGCCTTAGAGCGAAGTCCGGGGCCAGGGTAGCTAACACACACCCAGTGCACTGATTGAAAGCACCAACATCAGGATTATTGTTCCATAGCTAAAAAGGCCAAGCTGCACACTAGGGGTACCTTTCCTTTTATGGGGTCGGGGGTAGCTCTCACAGGTTCTACCTTTTTTTCTTCTTCTGTGGATAAAAAAGCCACAGGCAAAACTAGAGTTCGCACTCCTTTTTTTTTTTTTCCCTGCCCGGCTTTTTTTTTTTCTTTTATCATGCAGTTTATCCAAGGGAATTTTTTTTATATATTTTCTATTCATCACTCACAGCTTTTTTATGTGTGTCAGGAAGAGAAGGTGACAGGCTTGCATGTAGAGACCTGAAGGACGGTTGAATTTCCGCGACTGGTCTTTTTGTTGGCTTTGAAATTCACACTTGTAGTCACACAGGAAGGGTTGCTTTTGTATCGAGGAGAATAGGGGCTTTATAAATCCAATGGAATAATTTATTCAGTGGCTGCTGCCCGGGTTTTCTCCTGACTGAATATTTTAGGGTTTGAATTGTGAAGTGTCTGCACTCATACATCAAGCTGAATAGCGATTTTGTAAATTTCTTGACACTCCATTAATTACATGTTCATGTATTGCGGCACTGCAGGATGGAAACAATTGGGCCATTTGAGTAATACTGCTCATGTGGAGTCACACGGCAAAAAAAAAAAGAAGTTACGGTGGAGACAAGGTTAGCTGAAAATTCTCATGAGTAGAGAACAAGTCAACTCATTAGAGCATGAAAGTATTCACCGCTTTATTTTAAATTGTTAAGATTTTAAAAGAGGAGTTGTCTGTAAATTAGTTTGAGAGTGTGTGGGGAAAATATTGACATTTGACCTCCAAAGTGTGGGAAAAAATAATTTGTCGATGAAATGTTCATTGTAATAGGTTTGTTTGGAAATTCTGTTTTCATTTATGAGGGTTATCATTGGAATATTCTGTTCTTCACACCATCCCGGACCAGTTTAAATGGTACTAGTGATAGTGACTCGAAGATTTAGAAACATGAGTGAATGTTTATATGGCATGTGATATTTTAATCAGTTGTTTTTTCTCCCTTAAATTATCACGTACCTTGTGGCTTGGAAACCTTTTTTTTTTTGGCTAGAAAAAGTGCATTCATTGTTGACTTCATACAATACTTTATCTATAGGCCTATACGTAAAAGTTAAAATGCTTAAAATAACGGAATTGGAAAAGGTGTGAATGTTTTTGTGAAAATAGCATATGTAATGGTTGTTTTTGTGTGTGTCAGTTAGCCTTTATAATTGACATATTTATTCTGTGATCATTCTCAGAATAATGAGAACACTCAAACAGGGTGGCGGGTCAATTCCCAGGCTGATTGGTAATTGTAAAAACTTAACGTGTTACATAAGATTTTTGAATACTTCCTGATCGGGTTTTTTGTGTGTGGTTTTTTTTTCCTTCTTTTTTTCTTTCCTTCTTTTTTTCTTCTAAATTAGCCAGTTAGTATTGATGTACATTTACTTTAAACAGAGCCACAAGGTATTGAGCCCCAACACAGCCGGCACTGTCTCAGCCTTGCATATGGAGAACTTAGGACAGGATTTATCAAACTAAATCTCCAGGAATGTGCTACTCCAGTTAATAACTTTACCACAAGCTCTTTCAATGGCGTTCCCTTCCCTGTCTGTCTTCCCTTTTGACTATGCTGACAAATTTTTAAGAAGCTTTGCAGTATTCCTAATACCCATCCATCCACCGTTGTTAAGATTAATACTTTACACAGCTTAGCCGGGGATCTTTTTCAGGGGGGACATGGTGTTTCTTCAAGATGAATGGGTTGGTTTTGTGACTGGTAAGGCTTGGGTCCAGCGTAGGTTTTGTCCAGAAATCCTCCCGCTCTCTCCTTGGACAGAAACTAAAATCCAAAGCCGTCTTTTGTTCTCGTAGAAGGATTGGATAGTGTGATAACCTCGCTGTTTAGATGTTAGGTTTTTTTTTTTTCCTTCTTCTTCTGCTTCTTTCTTTGATGGAAAACCATGGTGTTTGGAAGTTTGCAGAATCTCTAAAGGTGTTTGGAGGGTTTTGAAAATAAATGATATGGAGGTGTCAAGCTCCTCATGAGCTATCTCAAGCAAAGAGGTGGCCTGTAGCTCTTCCTTTTATTAAATGATTTGTAGGCCTACATGTTGTCTGAATTCAAATTCAAAGCAGTTGGTTTTTAATCTTATTTAAAGCCGCCC
>CM021541.1:3801403-3812586 GCA_010994315.2 Pisaster ochraceus | reverse complement strand
AAACAAAAGCTCATACCAGTACCAATCCTCCAGAGAGATATTTCGGACTAAGATACTGTCAGTGTATCACCATGGCTTATAAATTCCTATGGTCAAATTACGGACAAAATCACTGACAAAATGTAAAAGCATTTGTTGTTTTTCACTTTAACCAGCCTTCTTATTTGAGGAAATTTGAAAAGTAGAGGATTGAAATTAGTTTACTCCTCCAAAATCCACCATGTCCTTTCCCTTTTGAGTCAACGTTGGAACGGTATCCATGTTAATCTTACAGGTAGTTTTGTAGATTGGTTTTTTGTCAAAGTAATGCCAGTTAATTGGCAAAATTAAAAAGAAAGATTCAATACAAATCACTTAGGAAAGTTTCAGCTAAATACAGTGAATACTAGCTGAGAAAACAGAGAAGAAAAAAAACCTGTTGCGGTGTTTACACATCCATCCACTTTTAGCGATGTGACAGCAGCTACAAATCACATCTCTGGCTGCAGCGTTCGAAAACGGACACCAACCTTCGGAAATCTGGGAAGTATTTCATGCATAAAACATTTCTCAGATTCAAATGTTTTTGGGTAAAAAAATATTCAAAACGTATTACTTTAAAGAGAATCCTTTTTCAAAATAGTTAAAACTATCAACAGCTGCAGTGCTTCTCACCAAGTAGGTTTTTTTGTGGTCAATAATTTTGTATTTACCAATCTGTGACCCTACATGTATCTCTTCAAAGGTATTTTGGGCGAAGAACTGTTTCACAAAGAAATATATCAATTCTTGAGTATATGGTTTGGTATATAACACAACACAGCAAAATTCTTCTTGCTTTATCCCATTCTGTTTTTTTATTTTTTTATTTATTTATTATTTTTTTTATCATGTCAATTCACCAAGAGGCAGAAAAACAACACCAAAGAGTATTGAAGCTTGAGAATGAAATCAAGATGTTGATAATGCTGAAAAAAAAACCTCTGATTTATTCAATTTGAGAGGGTATATTTACTGTGGATTGCCCCCCCCCCCTAATCATTAGTGCAGTAGGTAACAGCCAGTTTCAGAATCCAACAGTGGACACAGTTGCGGTCTGTGTTGTACATTTGTACATGTATGTAATTTATTGTGACTGATGGCGTGTTCAGGCCGAACAAAAACCCAGCACAAGGGAGATTTAGGGATCCCTAAGTCCAGGGTATTAAGCCCCTGAATTTTCCCCCCCGAAAAAAGCTGCTATGAAAGGGGCAGATAGCTGAAGTTCTCTGGCCCCCTTTGTCGCGCACTTTTCTGGGTAGTAAGTCTTACCCAATGCCTATTTTGGAGGTTGAAAAAAACGGGCTATAACTGTGTGCTTGACTCTATTGGGTGGGATGCTAAACCCCTGCACCCTGGGTTACTCTTCAGTCTTCTCTCCCATTGAGAACCCAACAAGTGGATTAGTTCTGGCCACTTGAATTCAAAGTTACGTTTCTTGGGCCTTTGGCTTGATTTGACCTTCCTGCAGTGTGGCCAGAATTGGTGGCTGTTCTCTTTGTGAGTGCTGGGTTTTGATGCTGTGTAGCTTTGACATGAAAGAGACTCCTTTTGTGTCAAAGTGTTCCTGTTATGCATAAGTTTTTCCCCAAGTATTTTTATAGTTGAATTTCAAGAAAGGCTTATTGTTATGCAGTGCTCCAGGTTTTGCGCCCATAACTCAAGATGACAAATCGACTTACATAGCAGGCATTGGAAGTTAAAATGTTTTTGCAGCTTGCTCAAAAAAAAAATTCTTTCATTTGATTCAATAAATTAAAGAATAATGTTTTTAAGGCATTTTTGGTTTTTGTAAATGCCAAAGGCAATTTTTTTGTACCTGTCAAATATATCCATACTTCGTATTGTCAGTGAAGGGAATGACATCGCAATGAAAAATGGGACCTAAACATGCAATCTTTTGTTCAACTTTATTTAAAAACTTCACCACTAAGCTTGGCCAGTGTGGTTAGAGGTAAAGCCCTGGTACCACACAATCAAATAATTAAAGGCGGAATGCACATCAACCAGTCTGGCCTTCTTGGAACACGTTTTAAACCCCTTTTTTTCCTTTAAAGCCTCTTTTCCCATTGACGTCAGAATTCTTTAAATATCTAACACCCGAACCTCCTGGCTTAAACCGTACCTTGTCCGAGGAGAGAAACAAGGCGGATTTATCTCCTTGGCTGCCATCTTTTTCCCAAACAACGGGCTCCTCGATCCCTTCCGAGAGAATAGGATTCACGATGAAAGGGTAGCAGTGAGAGAAACCCGGGGTTGGATTTGGAATTAAGAGGAGCTTATAATACGGTTGGCAAATAGCCCAGAGCACACAAGGCCTGCAATACACTTTGGGAGATGCTTGCAGGTGCAAGAGGGCTGCCGATCGTGATGGGAAAAAAGGGGGCTTCACTGAGTGTTGGACAGTAGGGTGGGAGGAGGCTTAAATATTGAGGGACAAATAGAGAATTATTGTTTCAAGATGATGCGTTTGATATTAGACCGAATGCCGATTGACCAGGCGTGGAATTTAATTTTTGAGAGGGCAAGGCCATTTTCATCTTGCAAAGGGCATTTCCATGTGGGAAATTTTTTAAGTCTATGGGAAACTTTTGAAGGGGCACCAAGGCTAGGACCAGGGGCAACAGAGGCTGAGGCCTCCATGTAATTTCAGGCCTGATTGGCACCTAGGGTACAAACTTTGCTTGGATTAAGATTTTGAAATTTGAAAGTTAGTTTTCAAAACCTGATATATAAATATTGTAACCACCGAGAAATTTTCCTCGGAAGGTGTCTTCCATTCTCATTAAAAGAATAAAGACCACACAACTTGGGTGGGAAACAGTTTTTTTTCCAGCAGAAATCTTTAGCAGATCGAAATGGCCAGCTATTGGCATAATTATCAGGAAAGATAGGAGCTACGCATGTAGGATTCACCTTGCAGTATTATTAATCTTTTCTTTGTTTTTTTATTTATAAAGGTTTAGTATAATTGCGGATGGAGAGTTAAGATGGATTAACTTTTTTGGAAAACCAGCGAAACACCTTTTTACAATTTTATCCAGTTTTGAAAACAGAAAAAAAGTATAATTATTTTAGCCTTTTAGAAAGACTCTGCTAGGGTAAAAATGTCAGGTCATTAACTGTTTGTTTGGTATGCAGTTTGCAACGGCTAATTTAATTTCTCATTATTTTTTTATGACAGACTAGAGTTCACTTTTTTGCTTTTAAAATGTATGTGGTTTTTATACGGCATAATGTTTTGAATTGGAGCTCAACAAAAATGTTTTTTTTCATTAATTAAAGGAGTTAAATTGTCTGAGACAACATTTTATTGTCTTTATTGATGCAGCACAAACAGGAAGCGGATACACTTAATTTGCATGAATGGTTCGCCCTCAAATATTCCATGCCTATTATTTTGACGCTGTCCATCAAAATATTAGATTTTTGTTCGAAATTAGACTATTTCAAAACAGTTTCTGTATACAAATGAACTTTCTAAGTTTCCAAAAGTGCACTGATGGTTTAAAGAAAAAAAAAAGAAAAGAGAAACTCACTTCAAAAGCTTAGCTCTTAGCTTTTTCTAAGAATCAAGCACTCTAAGAGTAGAACATTGAACAAAACTGGAGTGGGGAAAAAAAAACCTGCTCTCCAAGGGCACTTAGATTGCTGCCAAGGATCTTATGGGCGGGTGTGCGCTGGCTTTACCAAACACACCGCTTCATTGCCTGTCAGCTATGCCCGCTCTTTTCATCCCTTGCCAACAGTTCGCTCGGCTTGAAACTATCTGACACAATAACCAATAAAGCGGAGAATAGAAAGACAAGTGGAACGGAAGCGTGAGGTATTGTCATGGAAAACAGGTTTTTTTTTTCCTGCTTTGGAAAGGGGGGGTGTCCATATAGAATAATCAGTATGGATTGGAAGAGAGTGGATTTTTTTATATTACTGAGTCAAGTTTGCGCACCGATTATAACCATTATGCAATTTGTTTTGGTTTTGTATCACTTGGATAAGCTGTACAAACCGACTTTCTCTACCCACCATTTTCTAGTTGCGGTAGATAGATGAAAACTATCTGCTATCCTCCACTATAAAAGTAAAAAACATGTTCAGGATCATTTTGTTTTTGAAATTAACGCTAATTTTAAGATGCACGTTGTATGCTATATTTCTTTCTTTTTTATTTAAAAAAAGAAAAGAAAAAAGATAACATCAAACAAGCGGTTCTATTAAAAATTGGGATGGATTAAAATTTAGTTCCGTAGCTAGAGGGCGCATTGTAGTTTCAGGTGTGTTTTTTTTTGGGTGGGGATAAAGGTTGCAACTTTTACATAATTGTGTTTTGTTGAATTGATTATTGTGGTAGAAGTAGCGCTGCCATGTGTTAATGTATAAGCCTGTACACCAGAAGTTCAAAGGCCATTCTATGCAAGCAGTTTATTAAAAAAAAGAAGGAAGAAATGAGCAGCAGAAACCTGTTGCAACAAAGAACAAAATCACCCCCCACCTTTATAATGGCATTGTTACTTTCGTTTGCTGAAAAGAACGAGAAAATTCCTGAGGTCAGAGTTTTGTGACTGCTAAAGGGACAATGCCCGGACAGTAATAGTTACAGATTTTCGGGACATGACTGATTCTTCTCTGAGTCACAGACTGAATAATTCAACATGCTGCCGTACAGTCTAATTGGGGAGGGAGAGGGGGGTAGATGTTAAGCAAGTTGTCTGTTTTCGTCTGTGTTGTGAGAATGGCGCTCGGAAATACAAAATCTGTATTAAGTGTGTTAGTACTGGGAGGGTGAATGGAATTGTTCTTAATTGGGTGTACCTGAGAGGGTTTGGTCCGTTGGAAATGGTCTGCATGATGTGTCAGAATTAACTCCGGTTGGTTACTTATTGTCAAAAGAATATTTTGTTCTGGTGCAAAAAGACTTCTTGTCCAGGTATGTGGGGGTGTAGCACCCCCCACTGAAACAAAATAACATGGGACGACGAGAGAGCTTGCGGATTTTGTGGATTTACGAGCTTGCAGATTAGTCAGCTATAGTCCTCTCACACCCAGAGTTCTCCCCATGCTAAAGGTAGCGTGGGGGCCGATGCATCTGAATTGCAGCCGATACGCAAACAAAGCAAAATAATTTTTAGTTTTGTACTTTTTTTTGGGGGGGGGTAACCTGTTAATCCGCTCAAATTGAAGTTTTTCTTCAACATTTAAGAGATTTTGACAGCAGTCCAACTTTTAGGGTTGATAATCTTGACTAGTTTGCTGTGCAGAAGTGTACAGGGAAGAATCAACTAGCAGTACTGACTGACATTGTTTGTAACATGATTCTGCTAAGCAAGGCTCCTTTGTGCTAAGCTTCCTTTGAAATTGGCCAAAGTCTGGTCTAATTAATTTAGCTTCACTTATTCAAACGTGAAAAAATAATTCAAGACACTTTTCTCCTTACAGATTTTTTTGTTCGCATTTAAATCCTTTTCCGTATTTCTAAATGAAGACAACAACTTCCTCTTCCTTTAAAGATCAACTGCTACATTTGACAGAGTAGATGACCCACAGTATGATCAAAGTTTGATTAAAGTCATTCTGTATTAGGGGCCATGGGTGTCTTCCTTGAGAGGAACTAAATCCCAGAACAAAGGACGACTGAGTATAGGTGATTGACAATGTATCACGCTCTCTCTGGCAAGATCCCCTTTGGTGGGTTGCTTTCTGTCTTGTCCCTGATGACAGGCGATACTCGTACAATGCATGGGATGGATCGTGCCCGTTGCACCATGTAATCAGTCTGTCCTGACAGAAGAAGCTCCCCTTTGCCAATCATCGTGGGGTTAACTCATCCTTTAGTCGACCGTCCATGAGGCGTGCGTGGGCCTTTACTCGGGCCTGTATACCAAGTTACCAGCATTTCTCCTGATGCGAATAATCACCACACCGTAGCCCTTTAGTCTGACTGACGTCAGTCTTTGTCGTTTGCCTAGTGAGGTGTTCATGGAACATTACTGTTTTCTCTTTGCATATCTAGAAGTGATCTCACGGGTTCAACATCCTCAATATATTTCAAAAACAGTAAACAAGTTTTGTAAACTTAAAGCTCTGTCTCTAGAGACACTACTAAGCAAGAAACTAATGCTTCGTCAACTTATAAGTTTATCAAAAGAGCAAGAAACAAGTAAGAAAGTCAAAAGCACCTCACAGTCATGTGGTATTTTTTGGCTGGTATTCTTTCTTTTCTTTTTTACTGAGCTAAATAAACATTTCTCTGAACTGAAATGAAATTCTTTCTTTCAGAGATGATTCCTACTAACAATAAATAAACAGAAAATTGTTGAAGTATGGTTTACTTAAAATAATATCAAGAGCTTGGATAATCTCTGGTTATTTTTAGGGCAGCTCGAAGGGTATTTCATTGAGATGTTTGTATGGTATCCTTTTGTTAGAGAATTTGCATCATGGTCAGTCCAGTCTTGTGCCAGAGTGTGAAACATTTTTGTGTCTGATCCAGTCTTGTAAAGACCTGCTCCTACCATCTTGGTCATGTCCCTGTCTTCAATAGCAATCAGGAGAAGTGATTCTCGCTTTTGAAGGGGTCCAGACTACATTCACTTCCAGCCTCATTGTGGTTCAATTGATTTGCATTGGACTTATGGCTGCACTATGATAAAAGTCACAGAGTGGTAGTTTTGTCATACTACATTTTTGTTAAATATAAAACCCTCAGTCACTTTACTAGGGTTGAACAAAATTTCAATGGAAGGTGGTTAAAAACCTCAACAAAATTGAACTGATGCTTTTAAAGAACTGACATTTCTAACAAACACTGTTTCCTTCTTTTTTTCTCATCCTCTCTGCAGTGTGTTATTCCTTGTTCATCTGAGTATAAAACATCATCATTATGCAAATCAAAATGTTTGGTAAGTCAATGTCTGGTATATTTTTCTGTTGATTTGATGTACAATAATAATAAAAGTAATAATAATAATAATGTTTATAAAGCACCTACAACATTGGTTCCAAAGTGCTGTACAAAATAACTTAACTTAAAATCCTTTGAGAATAGTTTCCTTTCAAATGTGTGTTTCCTTTCTATGAAAATGGTGTTTAAACTCAAATGCAAGCTTTAACTTGAATAATCATTTTAAAAACCAACTCAAATTTTTCTCCTTCTTCTCAACAGTTGTCGTCCGACATTTCCTGGTGCCACAGCTCTTGCGAGTTCTTAAAATTAAATCACAACCAAAAAACTGGCACTTGCCCGCCGCTAGATACAATACAGGGATTCGGTAAAGCCTGCGCCGAGACATGTTCCAATGACTCTCAATGTAACCGGAAAGAGAAATGTTGCTATAATGGGTGCGGATACACATGCCAAGAACCAATTGTGAACAGATTGGGTAAGACAGCAATCCCTTCCCCCACCCCCCACCCCCACCCCGAAGAGAACAAATCCCCTATTTGTTTTGCTTAAATGATGGAGAAAGTCATGTTAGTCTGCTAGATAAAACATGAAAAATGGTGGTAGCACTTAAAGACTAAGTACTTACATAATAAATCTGCAAGAGTTTTTGCAGCAACTACTACAAACATTGATGAAAAAGTTGTTGCTACAAAAGTTCATGCATTTTTTAAAATGTATTTAGTTAGTCTTTAAGTGCTACCACTATCTTCCACATTTTTTTGTTTTTGCTTTGACACTTTTGTGAACAAACCCAACTGAGATTTTATTGTAGACCATGCTGTTCTTATCAGTTAGTTTTAAAGACAAATGAAATTAAAAGATAACTTGTTCAAATATAAGTAGGGATTTATCAACAAATTAGTGTGTTGATGTAAGATAACTCCAGAGTGCACTCTGTTCAGCTGATAAAAGATTATCCCCTGGAGAGTGTCTGGCTGATTGCGGATTGGGACACAAATTTAGCTGATTTTACAAAGTGTGTGACAGTTTAGAAATGGGGTCTACTGCTTGGTTTTTCATTGCCATTTTCTTTTACTTTAAATTCTGTGAGTGAAATCTTCCGCATTTTGAAGAACATGTTGAGTACTATAATACAGAGGAGAACCAGATAAAAGGTCAATTTTAATATTTAATTCTATTTGCATAGTGAAGAATTGGTGCATAATAAGTACAAAATTGGTTAAGTTTTTTTCTTTCTTTATCATCTTTATAGAGCTGCCCCCGAAGATAAGGAATAGCCCAACAGTAACAGAAAACTTTGAGAGCTCCTCAATCACATTGGAATGGCAGCTTAGAGGTAGCCAGGCTCCAAGCGGCGTCATACTCTACGTAGTACAGGGGAGAAACAACACGGGGCGCCATCCCAGTTCCCGTCACATGGACGAGTGGTCCGACCTCGTAATAGTAAGTGGACATTTGCATTTTTCGTCAGGTTGAAAAGAAATCATAATTTCATGCAAGAGGTTTCAAGTTTCTGTTAAATCCATGGAACAAAAATAATTATTTTCTGATATTCCCATTACACACTTGGCAATTGCACCAAGAAAAGGATCCTTAAAAAGTCTCTTTGAAAAAGCTGGATATGCAAGTGAGGGGGGGGGGGTCCCATTAACCCCCATACCTCTCTTTCACATGCACACAAGTGTGTAAACATACAGTTGGGGATCTCCTATTGTCCTGCTTTTGTTTGTACTTAAACTTTTTGGCAGCAGCTCCCACTGGTTTTGTACACGCTCTTCGCCCATGGACCTTTCTCCAACCAGGGACCATATTGTCCTCTTATGTTGTAGGTCCCCAGTTTGAATGTGTAAACTTACTTTCACATGCACACTTTCTCACCCTGTCAGAGCGTGTACTTGTTACTAGGTAAAGTGTAATTATTCTTCATAACTTTCTGATTTGTTTTTAGTGCTCATTGTTGTTTCTTTTTTTCTTCTCTCCATTCACAGACTGATGAAAGGAATTATGTGGTGGACTTGAGTCTCGGGAAGTATTACACTTTCCAAATTGCTTCTGTGAATGAAAACGGCACCATGGGGTTCTGCCAACCATCGTTACCCTTCAGGTTATCGAGAGATCCTCAGTCACCCAGTGCACCCATCAATCTCAGAGAGGGCCAGTCCACTGCTACCAGCGACCACAAGATTAACGTCAAGATTCTATGGGACCCTCCCAAGAGCAGCGATTTGGAAATCATTAGGTACAGGGTCTTCTTCACCGAGTGGCACTCCAAGCCTATGCATTATCTCTTCGAGGTCACAGAGTATAGCATTAATGTTCGTGGGGTGAGTACAGACTGAATTAGGGTAGGATGGGGTGAAGATGGGTGGGTATAAGGTGAAGATGAGTGGGAATAGGGGGTGATGAAGTCACGGTATGAGGTGAAAATGGGTGGTTATAGGTTGGAGATGGATGGGTATAGGGTGAAGATGGTTGGGTATATGGCGAAGATGGGTAGGTATAGGGTGAAGATGGGTTGGTATAGGGTGAAGATGGGTTGGTATAGGATGGAGATGGGTGGGTGTAGGGTGAAGATGGGTGGGTATAGGGTGGAGATGGGTAGATATAGGTGTAGGGGGTGGAAAGGTACTGAGGTTTGGGTGCCTTGGCAAAGGGAGATTCTTCCCAGGGTGAATGGAAGGATGAGGGTAGTGGTGTTTCTTTACAGCTGGGTGTCATTAAAATGGGAAAAGGAAGGATGGATGGCAGTGGTAAAGCTGTTTACTGAGACGGTGTGAGACTGCAGATGGGTAGTTTGGGTCAGGGTGTCGTAGTCCTCTCTTGGTGGAATGGGTTAGTCTGGGTTCACTAGATTTAACTAACTCTATTTGGAAAAGAGATGATAAGTTTGGATGAACATTCCAGCTGCAAAGGATGATTTGTCCACCTTTTTAAAAACTTTGCTTTAGCCGATGTGCTTCTTTCAGGACTAATTAAGAGATATTGTACATTTCTTCTCCCCGCAGAATCAGCACAGCATTGTCATACCGAATCTTCACGCCGATTTGCGATACAAGATCCAGGTTCAAGCAATATCCCTGTGGGGTAATGCAAGAATGCGGAGCGAAAGGACGGAAATCTTCATCCGCACGATGAACCTCAACAGGACAATGGATTTCACTTCAGGAGGTAAATATTTTTTGCTCGCCAACATTCATCCTGACAACCCATGTAGTGCCGCAAGTCACGTGATCCATGTGCCACTGTTTACAAACAAACAATAACAATGACTTCCGTCTTCTTTCCAGGACTTGCAGACTCTCCGCACGTCCCTAAACCCATTGAGCCCATTCCACCCCCGGGTGTGGCAGGGGAGGTACCCGGCGAACCCAGAGATGTTACGCCCGAAGACCCCTACTGGGAGTCTGGGGTTCTCAAGTGCCGCATCTCTTGGAAGAAACCCAAAGGTTAGTCTCATCTCAAGCTGCATTTTAGGGGGTTTATTCTCGCCTTCATAAAAGGTTCACTTGAATCTCACTCTTGAGGAAAAACTTATTAAAAGTCTGAACATTTTTTTCTAGTTAAACCCACTTGGTAGAAGGAATTACCTCTGAAGTTAATTTTACCACCCCCCCCAAAAAAAAAATAATAATAATAATAATTTTGTTTTTACCAAGAACAATCGCAAGAATAACAAAAGCAAAAAAACCCTCAAAACAATAACCTGTAGTTTGCAAAGGATTTGAAGCCAAACACCTTAATATTGTCTTTTCTTCAATTTACAGGATTTGAGGAAACTGTGAACCGGTTCATGGTGTACTGGCAACCAATGGGATGTGCTCAGGACTTTGAAAACAGCACCAAGTCAGCTTCAACACATGTAAGTATTTCACAATGCTAGATTGTACACGCCCCAAACACCCCTGGAGGATTGTACTTAATTAATTAATTAATTAATTAATTAGTCCAAACGTTAATGATGTACTTCCCATTGAAGTTAACACATTGTGGATGATTCTGGATTTGTGAGGATTTGGGTTAATGTGGGAAAACCAAGTAATTAATTTACTTTGTTTTACCACACTTTTTTTTTCATTGGTAACCCTGTGTCATTTAATTATGCACTAGCAGACCACCAGTCGGACATCTATTTCGTGTAGACTTTTTAGCCGGTGTCCATCAAATTCTACAATTTCCCACTTCACAATCACTTCTTACTTAACTACAGAAATCAGGTGATAGATGTTCGTTAAGTTGGGAAGGTAGTGCATTCTGCATTCTG
>CM021541.1:3728201-3745773 GCA_010994315.2 Pisaster ochraceus | reverse complement strand
AAAAAATAGAAATGAATGGTCTCTAAAGGTTTTAGGAGTTTGCTTTTCTGAAATGTGATGGGTTTGCAACCTGTGGTAAATAACGCTGATTTGACCTTTGGTTTGTTTTCAGTTGTATGGGGTGAGTGCAACCATTCTTTCCACAATTGCTGCATGTCACTGTGGGTCAAACAGAACAACCGGTGCCCGCTGTGTCAACAGGAGTGGATGGTACAAAGAATAGGGAAATGAGCACCAGACTAAGGAAACTGTGATTGTATACTCAAGCGAGTCAGGATGCCTGACCTTCATTTGACTGTCGCCACCCAAACCAGCATTTTTTACATCGAGGCATGCGAACAGGACACCAGTCAAGGTAGAAGCTTGGACCGAGTCCAAGTGTTATGTCTGATGTGATTGTTAACAACTGAATAGGGCACCACTCTCATTAAATGGACCCTGTCTAATTGCCATCTCTTCGATGACTGTCTACAAGTGAGCAGGATACCAGACAAGTTCTATCGCTTCAAGTGGCACCTAGCTATGTTTTTACATGAGTAGCACCCCAGACATCTTCAACCTTCTTGTGTACACATTTTGTTACTAAATGCTCTCTCTGTATTCACAGAAATAAAAGCAGGAGAATGCTGTGTGTGTAGTTACTTGTGCACCTCAGCTTTTAGGCAAATCATGGGCGCTGCCATTTTAGCTGTATGGCAAATTCCATACCGGGTATCGCAACGATTTAATAGAAGTTTATGATATTCTTTATCCCTGATGCAAAAAGTAACACCTATTAAATTGATGCATTACCCGCTGCCATGGATTCGAACAGCCTCTAGCCATCGGGCCAGCTCGGTGGTCTAGTGGTAAGACCTCTGCTCTAGCAATGCAAAGGTCATCGGTTCGAATCCCACCCGAGTGATTGCCTGTGGATTGTTTTCACAGAACTCAGGCAAGTACTGAGTATACAAAAATTAACATCTTGTATGTCTTCTTTCCCAATGGTAAAATAGTATTAGCTGTTGCAATCTGCTTACCAACCAAAAGGACCTATGGTATAAATGCAAAAAAAAAATTGTTAGTGGCCTGGTGTTTCGACCCTAGCAGAGTCTTTCCCAATGGTATCTGAGGAGGCTGAAAGGCCTGTGATTTTTCACAAATCATAAAAGAGCGGCATAACATTGTCAGCACTCTGGTCGTCTTTAAAACTGTGTTTTTAACATTCTGACATTTATGTTTACTTTCAAACAATGAAACAATGCTACCCAAAAAAATTGTGCTACCCCCCAAAGTTGTTCCCACAGAAGAATACTTTAGAAAATTGAACACAGAAGCAACAATGGAAGGATCCCACAAGTGGCGCTGTAAGGTCCTGGCCTGACAGCTGGCTGGCCCTTGTAGGTTCCTTTAAACAATGGAACCATGCTAACAGCCCCCCCCCCTTCCCAAAGGTTTTTATTTGTTCAAGTTGTAAACTGGAGTCTCCCGCCCCTTTAAAAAAATATTTTTTAATTTTATTTGACAAGCTGAACATATAATGTAGGCTTTATAATTACTTAGAAACTGTGATACTTTGCTTGAAACATTCACCATACTGAACAAAACAATATCTACACTGCTTAGAAATGTTTCAGGTTTAATGTATGAAACTTGTTAATGTCTAGTAATTTGAGTGAAAACATTTAAATGAAGTGGTAGAAAGTCAGTAAAATATTGGATTGTTCCCCAGAAGAAGTGTTTCCAACTTATTTTGTCGTTTTGTTGTAATTTGGTTATTAGTTAGTATTCAGGTATGTTTCTACCATGGGGATTTTGTTCACCCAAAGGAAACATATGTTTAAAAATTATATTTCTTAAAACTATAAGATTTCGGGTGAGGGCGCTGTACGAAAAAGCATTCGTGCTTCATCACTCCTAGTAATTTCCAAAGTGATCGGTAGCCTATGTGGGGCATGTTTCCAACGGTGCTGACCCCGGGTCGAATCCTGCTACTGTCATTTCTTTTCTTTTATCAAATTGTTGCCGTTATCTCAGTGCATCACATATCATTCTTGATATAACGATGCCCCAAAACGAAGGTAAAAGCTGAACTTTAAACCAAACCCCTTGTTCCAAACACCTGTAACTTGGCGACTGTCTTCTACAAGCAAAGGACTTTCTTTGATTTAATTTTGAGGCAAATCGGAGAGAAAAACTTTTCGAGGCTGAAAAAATGGCAAGAGTTACCTACCCCCTTACATTTTTTTCCAAATTTTGCCGAAAATGTGTTCTTTCCAAATCGCCTAGTATTTGATATGGGGCTGAAGTGGAGTGCGAGGAGCAGAAAACGCATGGTTCGAGTCGTCTATCTTGGCAACTTTTAAAGATATTTAATAATTTTTGATATAACGGTGGTCCCTTTCTTGATATGACGGTGACCCAAAATGAGGATACAAATTCAAAGGCTTTCTTGCGGAAATGTTTCAACCAAGAACCCACTTGCTCAAAGCACCTTGGTCATAGACAGCCTCAGAGCTTTCTGAGACAATCAGAGACAATCTTTTGAAAGTTTTAACAAGATCAATCCAATTTAGTTTTACTCATAAAATCCAGCCATATTTTTTTTTGTCCTATTGAAAAAAAGGTGGTAATATTTGATCGAGGGGAAGGGCTGACCTATACATGTACACATGGTATAGGCTTAAATAGACCTTTTTGATCACAATTTTTCCAAGGGCAAAATTTTCCCACAGAAAATTTACTTGAAGCAGAACAACCACACAGAATAAATGACACACAACAACAAACTGTATTTTGGTAAAACACATGTCCACCCAAATGAGTTTTTCTATCTTTTATTATTAAAAATGGAGTAATCACTACACGTGAGTGTGAGTGGCCACAGACATAAATTTTATACAAACTGTGATGTAGAAACTTTACTTGTTACCGACTTAAAAGCATCAATTGTTTTCCCACTGTGCTTCTTGCCCACGGTCAACTCCATCTATCACTAGTCTCCACGATGAACAGAAATTCCATTTACACTTCACTTCGGGGTCTCAAAACAGACAGATTATTTTAACAACTCTTTTCTTTGCTTGCAGGTTTCAAGTGAAGAGCATCATGCAAGATGCAAGATGGCTGTTTGGCAAAATGCTATTTAATAAACCATTTGGAGAAAGATTTTCACTTTCCTTTTTTAGCACCTCTGCAGAGTGATCCTCTTTTTATGTAAACAACTATTCAGCTTGAAGGTGCTATCTTTTCAAACTTTTACTCTACAATAATTGACATTGTACTCTCACCTTTGACCCCTAGTTAACCCAGCCGTATTAGGCAGTGTCGGAATTGGCGGCTACGGCTCTGGCTTGATTTCCGTGTCATCATGCATTGGAGTACAGTACATCCTTGGCAACAGTCATAGCCGCAGCTGTAGCAACCAATTAAGATAGGGCCTTGGGCTTTGCAAACGCTACCAAATCGTGGTCGTAGGAACTCACTTGCCCAGGGTCAGCTTTGGGTTCTTCTATATTTTGATTCATGCAGTAGTCAAAATTAATAACTAAAATGCTCCAAATGATAAACCAAAAAGGAAATACAATGCACCTTTGATTGTTGCGTACTTACAAACCAGGGCCTAGTAAGATTTTGTGACTAGATTTTATGTCCGGTATATATAATGCCCTGCTTTAATAGAAACACAAATATTACTGAATATAATCCCTCAAACTAAATCCAGTGTTGCTTTGTCACATAGGCCCAATTTCATAGAGATGCTTTAAGCACAAAAAGTAGCTCAGCACAACAAAATGTTGCTAACCAGAATAAGGTTACCAGCCAACACAGCATTCCTCATGTGTCATCTGTGACTGGTGTCCTGCTTAGTTCTGCTTAGCATAAAAATGTTAACCACTATTTGCTGCTTCAACAGCTCTATGAAATTGGGCCATGGTTAGAGGCAAGCTTTTGTACAACCTCTTTTGACCAACTGCGGTGACGTCTTGTGAATAAAGTCTTGTCCAATTTAACTTAAAAATTACTTATTTCAAAAAGTTGCCGAGCTGAAAATAGTGGTCAAGAAACTTATCTGCCATTTAAGAAAAAAAAAACCAGGGTGGCAACAGTCTAAAACAATATACACACCAGACAACAAGTGTCTGCTGGCAAGACTTTCCTCACACAGTTAAAGGTCCCGGTCTCGCAAACAAGGTCTCGCTTGTTGCTGACTTGATTTCAGGAATGGCTAGTAGAGGGCGCAACAGAGCACCCTTTCGAGCGAACATGACCATTGGTGGGGCTCATTGTTTACACCGCTGAGTAAACAGCGAGTCAAGGCTGTAAACTGAATTCAATGAATTGTTTGTAGTTAGGCCATGTCAGGCTTGGACAGTGCCTGTGGCTGGATCGCCAAAAGGTCCTAATTCTTCAACATAGTCGCTGCAGCCAACAGCCATAGCCGAAGCCAAAGTCGCTTGAAAAGACCCTCATCATTTTGAAAATATTTTTAACCAGGACGATCAACTCGTGTAATTTATTTTTATTTGGCCTTAATACATGTGCTGCTTATCAGTCTCGAGGCTTTTATATTTCAACTTAATTACGAGACACAAATTTAGCCAAATTTGTCAATTGTGTGTGTTTTTTTTCTTAAAACTTGTTAAGAAAGTTTCATGTTCCTTACAACATGACACAAACATTATAATTGACTGTAATTGAATTTATCACCAACTCAAAATGCCACGTGACAGCACCAGACCACTTTGCACATCAGCCTCAAGCCGTGTCCAAATTGGCGGCTACGGCTACAGCTACGGCTACAGCTACGGCTGGACCGACGCGTTATCATGTGTTGAAGTATAGGACGTCCTCAGCAACAGTCGTAGCCATAGTTGCAGCCCCCATTTCGGATACAGCCTCACTGTGATTTTCACAGACATTTTTGTGCTGAACAAAATAAAGATGGAAGTGTAACAACTGGTTTGAGTAAAGTCATGAAATTTACAGTAGTTGGTTGGTATTCAAGGAGTTCCTCAAGTTATGATGTTTGGTACTAATTTTGTTACTAACAATATTCCTCACTGTCCTATACTTGGCCTTCTTGTGGTAGTTCAGAGCACATCTTGGCGTGTGTTTTTATCACAAGCAAAATGATAGTGTTCTGCGTGGTTATTTCTGTACAATTTGGTAACACTGACATATGAAGTTCCACAAGCTCTACACTTGGCCCCTTTCACACAAACGCCTTTTTGGGGCCTAAGTTTTGTTTGGACTACTCTCCAATAATTTGGGAGTTGGATTTTAAAGAGTGTCTGGTACATTGACTTGATTGGTCCCAAGTGAACTCTCAAATCGGATTCCCCAGACTAAAGAGACTGTTGGCTACATCGCATGGTTCGGGGCAAGCTTTTTGTGTAGCAACCTCCAGATGAGCAAAGGCCAGAGCCATTGTACCATATGCATTCATTCAGCATTGTGTACGGGTCTATCAGTCTCTAGTTTGAGGAACTCAGTTTGAGGTGGTCACTTGTAACTAACTAAGCAAGTCATTATAACAGACATTATTCAAACCTTACCAGCAAATGCTTATTGTTAAACCAATGACCCGATATTTCTGGTTGGCCTATCCAGCTGTTTGAATAAGAATTAATAAAAATAAAACAGGTGCTTCATGATACTTGTACAGTCTGCCAACGAAAATAGCATAAAATTTGCCACCTGGGTGGAAAAAAGGTAAAAGTTACAGAGACAATTTGTTTTAAGGTTTTGAAATGCAAATGAGACTTCTATTAGAAAATCAAGTTGATGATTTGTTTTCACCACATACCACAATTATGAGACATTCAGCAGACAAACAGAGATAAACCAATCGTTTCAAAGTAACGACAACCATGTTAAAAACAAAACAAGTTTAGTCTTGGACCCCACCTCCCTCCCCCCCTAAAAGGCAGCAGATTGTCGCAACATCTTTCCAAAACATGATTGGTTTAAACTGACTTCGTATAAAACAATCAATGTTATCCCTTAGAAGTGATCTACTGGCCGGGTGCCTGTTAAAACACCCGAGGACCAGTGAAAATTCTCTCCAAATGGTCCGGCTGACTAGTTCAGTGTTCAAACACACCCTTATTTAATATGAAATATGGACTAGTGAGAAAAACCTTACAAATCAATGAAATGACAAGCTGACTGGTCCTGCTGGCTCATCAATGAAAAAGTTAAGGGCACACTTTGACACTAAGTTAGGGCTTTAAAAAGCAAACATATCTCAGTTGATAAAATTCACAAAATAAGAAATCAAAGAGTTTTACAAACATATACAAACTGGGCTTCAACTTAGTGTTTTTACAAACAGTACATAGGTGCAGGCCGACAGGTGTGGACAACTAAGTTTGACAGAACTTTACAGCTGTTCATTTATCTTTTCTCAGAAGAAAACACCTTCCAGAGAAAATAACTTCCTGCAAATGTGTATTACAGAAAAGACCCACATCATGACGAAATCATCGTTCTTCTTTTGTATACCACACGCACACAGATCCTTGTTATTTGATTGGTGGAACACGTGTCACTTGTCATCCATTATTTTTTAATATTGGACAGGCGCCCGTTCAATATAGATAATTATAGGACGCTTCACAGCATTGCTCCCAAAGTGAACATTCCCCGACAGTTTGTCTAAACGAGGCAAGGTCGTGCCCCGGAGGAAAAGCTTGGAGCCCACATGGCGTCTTCCATATTGTTTAGAAGTTTGAAAGAAAACATTTTCAGAGTGTGGGGTGGATGAGTTTCCGTGTCTATTTTGTGTTTATCGTGACAAAAATTCACATGACAAGGGTCTATGCGTGAGTGATATAAAACAAATACTGAATGGAATTCGTTCATGCATTGTCACTCAGTGAAATCTGGCTGTTCCATTCCACTCGACTTCGCCCCCTGAAAATAAACAGTCCAGATTTCACCTCGTGACTATATTCTGCGACAATGCACTCATGTGCATCCAATATTTGTACACTAACAGGAACACAATCAAAAACTGTACCAACAGCAACAGACATTATGTTTAGTTTGAAGAGACTCTGTTATTTCAACTTTCCATGGCTTGTTATCCATTCGTGCGATAATCCTTTTTAGGCTATCTTAACCCAAGGCCATATTTCATAGAGCTGCTTAAGCACAAAACATAGCTAAGCACAAAAAATTACAGTCAACCCTCATTACAAAGAGCACTGTTATAAAGAGGTTCTGATTGCAAAGAGTGCATTCTGAAGTCCAAAGTCCTGTTTCTGTGTTGTGATTCTTTGTTTAGCTGTCCTCTTATAACAATGTTCCTGTTATAAAGAGGTAATTTTGCCAGTTCTAGCGATTTTGTTATAACAAGAGTCAACTGTATACCCAACATAATAAAGTTACCGGCCAAAGCACCATGTCACAAGCATTACCAGCTGTGACAGGTATCCTGCTCTTTTTCGTTTAGCAGCAAATTGTTATGCAATATTTTTTTGCTGACACAGAGCTATGAAATTGGGCCTTGGTCTTATTCCCTGCTTGCCACACCATAACATACACTGATTTTCATTATACCAAACGGGGTCTGACTATTTTCCCCTTCCAGCCTCGATTTAGAATAGAGTGGAATTAAAGAAAAGACTCCCCCCCCCCCAATTGGTATCAGTAAAACACACTCCTTTCAAACACTTTGGTAAAAAAACTTCTGTAAAACATCTGGGCAATTTCATTACGCCTAGTAGCACAAAACTTTGCTGAGCACAGAAAAATCTTGCTTAGCAGAAAACAAATTACCAGCCAATATTCCATAAAGTTCCCATTGGTGCAACTGGTGTGCCACTCAATTTTTTTCTTAGCAAAAACAAAATCTTTTGAGCAGTATTTTATTCGCAACAGCGTATGCTGCTGAGAGCTGCTTAAGCACAGAAATTAACAGCGCACAAAACAATTTTGCTTACCAGAATAAGGTTACCAGCCAAACCACCTTATCATATGTATCGTTTGCGACTGGTTTCGTGCTTATTTTTGCTTAGTTGACATTTGTTTAATAAAATGGGGACCAGGATTTGACTGGTTCAAGAAAACAATATTTTCCCCGACAGATTTTCCGTTTTTGTTTTGTTTTTCCATCTCCAAGAACTTAAACTTGTAAAGGTGTTTTTAACGAAAATGTACAACAAAAATACACACTGTACAAATACACAGAAATATAAGGCAACATATGGTAGGTAAAGATCAAGGTTGGGCCAGCCTGGCAAAGAGTGACCAACAACAGAGGGCGCTATATATCTAATGTAGAGAAGTGACCTTTTTATGGGATTGTGAGGCCGACTCTGAATGGCGGCTGCGGCTGTTGCTAAGGGGATTGCCTTAGCTTTTTTGAGTTATGAACACAGTAGAAAAGCACTGTTTGGTTTGGGTGGACACGGACAGATTTACCCAAACCCAATGGTGCCATCTATGTCCAGCACATCTCAAAATGGCTAATGGGCCACCTATGCTTCAATGTATGTTGAATGTGGCCATCAAGTCGTAGCCGTAAATTCAGAGACAGCTCTAAAGCTCTATCTAAATAGGTTTCGGCTTTGGCTATGGCTTCATTGCTATTATGTCTTTCAGCATAAATGCTTAAGTCAATAGACTTCCATCATGCTGCGGCCATCTTGATTTCCTCTAATCTGACCCAATGTAACCAAACCGAGGCTGGAAGACAAAATAGTCTGGTTCCGTTTTCTACTGCAATGAACACTAGCATTCATTGCTGTTATTGGATACAGGGAACATGACCGAGATGGTGGCAGCATGATAAAGGAGACACGGCTTTGGAAACTGCCCCTGGTTCGTACACAGCACCCAACTTGGCATCCATTTCAGATGATACTCATGCAAAAGTGGACTCCGAAAAAGTGAGACTCAAACTCATTTGCCTTGATAATTATCCTGACAGAAGAAAAAAAACAACTTCGCTTTTGCAATCAACGAAAACAAAAGAACTCAAATACAAGATTTGATTATGACACTGGTTGTTAAAATCTATCATTACAGCCAATCAAATTGTCTGTTAGCGGTGATGCTATGGATGGCCATTACAAATATTTAATGAAGCACAACACAATTGGTCCATTTTTTTCCTTGCAACCTTATGAATATTCAGAAGTGCTTCTTCTTGTGTGGGGGTGGGGGTCGAATGCAGAGTTTTGCTTGTGGACATTTTATACCCTTCAGCAGGATTGGGTGTATACAATTCCTGATTATTCAAAAAGAACAACAAGAGAATTTCAACAAGCTAGTTATATATATATTTTTTCAGTCATGCCCAAAACAGTTTGTCCTTCAACGTATTTTTTTGACAGAGAAAAAGAATTCAGGGAGTGTAAACTCACATCTATCGTACAATGCACCAGAAAAAGAAAACAAATGTCATAACTTTCTGATCCTAATGAGATACAGAAAGTCAAATTCGTCACAGTGGCGAGATCTCTGTCCCATTTTTGGCTTAATGAATTCGACAGGTGCCCAACCAGAACAAAGCTTGTAATGTACAGCCGTAAGGACCTGTTCCCTGCTCACTTTCTGCTTAGCAGCTTTGGGACCCGTAGGGTTTGTTTTCTTAGAGGTAGCACAAACAGGGGAACTTCTGCATGGTTGCTGACGGTTGCATTAAGGAATTTGCTCACGGAAGTATTCACTGTAAAACTTGTTTTGTTCAGCTGCCACCAGGCTAGCCTTTTCTCCAGCGACCACGAATTTGAACAATATTGAATTGTCTTTAATTTCAAGGGGAAAACAAATTACAACAAATTTACTCTTTTGCTAGACCTCCAAGATTGGTTTATAATGACCTTTCTCATGATAGCCTAAAAAATACACCAGTTTCATTGACCTTTTCTGTGATAGGCTTAAGAAATTGTCAAAAGGTCAATGACCTATCTCATGATAGGGTCAACATACTGACCTACGACCTTTACTGGTAACAAAACAAACCCCCCTTGAATCAATAGCAGATGTCACAACAACAAAAACTACAAAGGTGCACCCGCTCGCTTTTGTCAAATGCCGCCCTCAACGTCGGCCGTAAAAGGCAGCAGAGATCATGTCACAAGTTTGCAGTAATAAAATCCCTGAGTCACCGTAGACATTTTGACAAATCCTTTGACCTTTGACTCCCTTCTGGTCCTCCTTGGGTGGTCCACTACTGCCCCCTTGATGGTTAAACTGTCGGGTCTGCTTTTGTTTCCTCACTTATGATGAGCTTTCGACTTTAAAGGCGCAACACTCATTTACGCGAGGGCGCACTGTAAACGAGGAACACTTCAGCCGAGGTCCCCGTCTGCAAACAAAGAGTGTGATGTCACTGCGGTCATGCTCAGAAAGCGCGGGCCAATCCACTCCTGTCCTGGGGAGGGGAGGGGGCGGGGGGATACTGACAGTAGAAGGAGACGGTTTTAGCAGCTGCTGCAAGTCAATTATTTGATTGATGAGTCATCACTGCCCCTCTGGGGGGAGGAAGGGTCTCCTACCTCCGTGACGATGACATCACTGTGGTAGGCCGTCTTGCACTGACTCTAGAGCCAGAACAGAAAACGTCGGCTTGCGACCCTGTCATCACTCCCCAACCCTGGGATGAAATGGGGACACGGATCCCCGCCATACACCTTACCACCGTTCAGCTCACTATTTATCTCTCTCTTTTTCATGGGGGGTACGGTCCTTCCCACAGGGTCCATCGCGTCCAACCAATTTTTTTTGTATCTTTTTAATCTTTTTTTACACAATCCTGGTACAAAAATTCCTTGTGGGACTCTGCAGTGGCTTGCATCATTTCCGCAGATCCAAAACACACACCTGAGGGATGACAAACAAAAATATATATATCAGAAAGGAAAAAACCTAAGTATCACTCACGGATCTTTATTTTTATAATGTCTAGATTCTAGTTGCAAAGCCAAGGACTCTCAGAAAAGCAAACTTAATCACTGTGCCAAAAGCCCAATGGAGAGAAGACAAGGAAGTTTAAGTTTTAGACGTGGGAGGAAAACCCCAGAGAATTATTCCAGGGAAAACCCATGCCATCAGGTACGGACTGAAAACCCACGCCATCAGGTACGGACTGAAAACCCAATTTACATAGTGCCCCCCGGCGGGATTCAAACCGAGGTCCTAGGAGTGGAAGGCGAGGAAAGAAACCACTACGCCAACCTGACTTGATAAACATTGCAACAGTATAAAAGCGAGTCTCATATTTCCATTTGTATCTTTTAATTTTCTTCATCACTGGCTGGTCCAGGTGCAATATGTTTCCTTGGTGCAATATAGTAATATTTTGTAAATACTTATATCGTTGCCCTTGAAGTGTGGTAAGCACGGTATAATCAGAGCTTCCCGAGCCCTGTGGAACTGGCCTCTCACCACTATCGGGCAGGCTCTGTGATCTCGTGGCTAAAGCCGTGCTCGCACTGGACTTTTTGGGGGTGAACGAACCGAGCAAATTGGTAACTTGACCGTTTTAAGTCCAGTCCAAAAAAACCAGGAGAATAATCACCCAGGTAACAGTGTCCAATGGGTAGTTGAATCTATTTTTGGGGGCCTTTTTTACACACAAAAAAGCAATTTTTTAAAGATATTATTGGAACACTATTTGGTGTTGGTAAATCAGAAAGTGTCCAACATAAATCAAAAAGGATAATGACGTTAAGCTATCAAATGTATATGAAAAGTTTGTGTTAACATCCCCTTACAATTGTTTTTTTTTTTTATTTGTATTTTTAGCGGGGCGCAAAGGGGGGGTCTTGAATGAGAAACATTACTTACTGAACCATCTGATGCACTTGCTCCAACCTTATCTCCCCTTGAATTCCAACACACTTCAAAGATTCCCCCTGTCCCTCTATAACTATGTACAAGCGTGCCCGTCTGGAAAGACAACAAGAAAGCAAAAAAGTAAACGATTAATTTTTAACATTGGGAACGTTTCTCCTCTCAATGGGACCCTTCTGGAGTGGCTAGATGGCAGCAGACTTAGGCTGCATCAAAATTAGCGGCTATAGCTTAAACTATGACTGTTGCTAAGGGTGTTGCTAAAGAAGTCCTTCCTTTACTTTGACACAGGATGATGCAGAGATCTAGCCATAGCCGTAGCCTACCAGACTAATCCATTATTTTGGAAAACAAGCACGAGTTCAGAACTGTGTAAATAATGGCAATTTACCCGGTATGTCTGCTGCCCCCTAGTGTTCAGAAGTCTCCCATTGCAGCAATTTGTTTTTACAGGCCACTAGGAGGCTAGACTGGTTGCCTTGGTCTTACAAACCCGATGGTTTCATTGACAAATGCATGCAATGAAGCATAACTACCAGACTGAACCTTGTTGGGTCCTGACGACATCAGAACAACAGACCCCACAGAGCAATCTCAATAGGAACAATGAACCCCACAGGGAAGTTCTTTAGAAAAGGAACAATAGGTTGAACAATGGAGGATCCCACAAACTGGTTCAATAAGGATCTGAGTGTTATGGCAGGCAAGGTCAAAGGTAAATCTGGCAGCCAACCAGCAGTTTCTGAAGGCCGGTATCTGGCATAATTCACATGCATCAAAGTGTGGCATCAGATGTTGAGACCAATAGACGGCAACCAACTGCCCAGCATGCAAAAATGCACTACAGTTCCCAAGAATATTTCATGAACATTTACACAGGAATTTATTATTTGTTTTCTTGGTAATTGCCTATGACTGGCTGCCTAAAGACCACCAGGCCTTGAATTTTATACTTGAGAGGGCAAGGCCATTTTCATTATGCCATGGGCACTTTCACTGGAAACTCTTAAAATCTACAGGAAAGTTTTAAGGGGCACCAAGGCCAAAACAACAGAGTCCATGGTCTTCGTGGCCTCTGTGTATTAACTCCAGGCCTGCAGTAATTGTCTGATGTGCCATGGTCTTTAAAAAATTTCAAAGAGACTGAAACAATTTGAGTCAACCAACCAGATCTGCCCTTTGTGTGGATCTATCATGTGACCTTGTATCATGTGATCTGAAGTCATTGGACCATAATATGACATTGCACGCCGTAACAAGGAATTCAAGATTTGTCTTGTTCTTTCCTCCATTTGCCCATCAATCACTCCAGTCACCTTGGACTGAAATTTGCTAATCTTCCTGCCACCAGAGGTCAACACTACCGAAACAATTCCAGGTCGCTTCAAAAACTCCAGGTGTCCTCACAGAGGTACCTGGAGCTTTCTTTAAGGAGCTACTTTCTTGACCCTCCCAGCTGTCTCGACCAGCCAGGTGTACACCGTGAATCTCACGCTCCTTTGAGTGAAAATCTTAAGATGTGATGAAGTGAGGATTATGAGTCAAGTTCTCCCCGGCTGCAGATCAATCAGCAAGTGAAAGAAAGTCTGTGTCATCAATTTTTTTCAAATACTAACAAAAACAAAATGGTGTAAGCTTGATTGATGAAGACTAGAGTTGAAACTTTGAGAAAAACCAGGTCTCACAGCCAGCACCTCTACCCGAAACATGTCATTACTTGGTGTGAGCTTTGACTACGTAAAACAACACAAAGATCCTTGTCTCATGGCAGCCTTCTGGGTACTAATTCACTCTTTCCATGTCCACGCTGATTGGGAGTGACTCAGGAGGTGTATGAATCATTCCAAATCCCGGCCACCATCAATCAAGCGCCCCCTCGAAACCTAAGATAATTATCAGAGACACTCCCCAAAAATGTGATACAAAAAAAAGAGCAGATACAAATCTTGTGAAGTTGGTTAAACTCAATGTCTTGTTAAGGTCCATCTGTCAATGATTAGAAATGGTTTGTCATCAGGGTTTGCCCTTAACTTTTTTAGTGACTGGCCAGCAGGACCAGTTTTTTTAAATGTAATTTTGTGATTGTTTAATCTTATGAGCTCGAGGTGCACTACAATTTCCGATGTTTTTAGTTTTTAACTTTTTAACGTTGGCTGAATAAATAATTCTAATTCTAATTCTTCTTACCTTGTCAATTCACTAGTCTGTCAGCTTTTTCACTAGTTCATATTTTATATTAAATAGGGGCGGTTTTCAACACTGAACTAGACAACCGGACCACAGTCTGCAGCTTCATAATGTAACTTTGTGCTCAGGTTTAAGTGCTTGTTTTTGAGTGAATATCTTCAGTCGCATTTGTGGCATGCCGTGGCCAAGCTACTAAGTTCACCGGACCCAAGCTCTGGTTTTGGTCAGCAGAGTGTGGGTTCGAATCCAGGTCATGACACTTGTGCCCTTGAGCAAGGCACTTAACCATGATTGCTTTGTAAAAAGTTGGGAAGGTAGTGCATTCTGCTCTACCAGCCAGGCTCCTAGTGGATGATACCCATGCCTACATCCTTAAGGATTGTGAGGGGGGTAACCCTGTTTCAACCCAAGAAGTAAGAGGTAACGTGCCCCTGGTGACAGTTGATTTGGGTCGACAGCCCAAATCAATTAAGTGTAGCCCTCACCTTGAAGTGGCCGCTTGGCGTTAGACGATATCTCATAAAAAAATATTATTATTTTAAAGGGTACTGAAAAGGCTAACATTATTAACTTGCAAGGATTAAGTTTGTGATTAACTTGGGGGCATTCATTTATGGCCTCTGCATTAGTCACATCAGGATCCAAACTCTTGGCTCTGCTCACTGTAACTGAAGCATCGTTTGCAGAGAAATCTACGCTTCAAAATAGGCACAGGTTAAGAAGGTATCTTTTTCTTGTAAGCTTTCATACTTCACATTACTATCCATTTTTCACTTACACATCTACTAGTGTTGAAATTTAGCGCTAACCCTGTAAGCAGAGAATGGTTAGCGTAAGCACAGAACTGTAAGCAGAGCGGTAAGCAGAGCGGTAAGCAGAGCCGTGATATTGGATGCCTGTTGCATTCACATGAATATTCTGAAGCTTTTTACCTGTGTGGACCAGATGTGAACACATTTATCGAATGAGCCGCTGGCAAGATACTTGCCGTCCGGACTGAACGCTACGCTATAAACAGGCTCTTGGTGTTTGGTGAGGGTGTGTATGCAGATACCTCTATCAACGTCCCACAACCTTACTGTTGAGTCAAACGACGCACTGGAAAATGAGACCAAAAAGAAAACAACCTTTATCACAACAAAATACGTAGAGTAAGAAAGAACAGTTACAAGGAAGAAGATACCGATTGTGCTTGTAAGTTTAATGGCATAATACAACAATTTCTGACTTTTTAGCTGGGTGAGTCGGCAGGATGTGGGTTCCAGTCCCACCCTTGGAAGATCCAGCTGATGCTGACCAGTGAGAGCATTTAACCATAAATTGTTTCCCTCCACCCAGCAATAAACAGTAATTATGATGCACATCGGATAACAGCTGAACTCCACCAACTACATGAAGGTTTAAGTGGGTTCATGGATTATTATTCACTGGTCGACCACTGGGTGGAAGTGGGTTCATGTATCATTATTCATTGGTGACCACTGGGTGGAAGTGGGTTCATGTATCATTATTCATTGGTGACCACTGGGTGGAAGTGGGTTCATGTATCATTATTCATTGGTCGACCACTGGGTGAAAGTGGGTTCATGTATCATTATTCACTGATCAACCACTGGGTATAAGTGGGTTCATGTATCATTATTCATTGATGACCACTAGGTGTAAGTGGGTTTATGCAATACTATCCACCTTTGACCGCAGGGTATAAAGCGGGTTCATTTAACATTATTCACTGGTGCCCACCAGGTGTAAGTGGGTTCATTTATGTTTGGTCCCTTGTACAAAATGAGTTGAGGTACATGAGAAAAAAACATCAACGACTCTTTTTCCAGACTGACTCTGGTTTCTAGGCCAACTTAATTTCAAGAGAAAATCCTACCTGGCTAGCATGAGTGGGGTATTTGGGTTGTTGGGGCTCCATTTAATGGTGTAAATTTCTTTATTATGCGCTTGTAGATCATGTACACAACAATCTTGCTTCATTGACCAGATCTGCAATAAAACACACAGAAAAAGACCTTTACATCAACTACATGTGTAATATTTCTCTCCCTGATCTTCGACTACAAATGTAGAAGTCATTTTGTGTGCACCATAAGAAAGCACCACACAAAACCGTAACAATGCGTCGTCAGTTGATGAATCAATATAAATCACCAAGTAAAGATTGACATCATGTTTAAAAACTTGCAGGACTTGACTCTTCAAGTTTGGTGTTATGGATTGCAGCACTGCACTTGCAGTATACAGATTTACAGTTCTACGCATTAAGGAATTTTGGTGAGGGGAAACTCTCAGATTAGTTTGAAAATGTTTTAAAGCTGGGCGATGTCGGAATTGTATTTGGCTGCGGCTATGGCCAACTTGCTGTCATACTTCAGCATAAGCCATCAGCCATAGCCAGACTCACCACACTCCAATGCAATCATAGTATAGAGTACGAGTTCCCTTGCATAGGCCCTCGAAGCCGAGGTCAAACAATGGATCCGCGCGTGTGTCTAACACGCCATGTCCAACTCTGAGCCAATGACCAGTCTTCTCAAGGCCTCCGTGAGGGCGCTGTTTGAGGCTGCCACGTCAAACACAAAGGGTCTACACTCTAAGAGCTACATACATTGGTACATGTACACAAGCTGTCTCTACAGCCCTGTGTTACCCAAAGCACCCGAAACTCCAGGGCTACATTTGAAAAAAAATTCCGTCTATGACTTTGCAATACTGCCACCAAGTGGCAGAGGTCGGCCAGGAACTGAGTCATCACCAGGTCGACTTAAAAATAACCCACGGACACGAGAGCAAACACACGTACATGTTCTTGAATACAGTATACATTTACACCCTATTTATAGAATGAGTAATGCAAAGGGAAGAAGAAAATTAATTGCCCAGACTCAAATAAAAAAAAAAGAAGAAAAAAAAAGTGAAGAATTGTTTAAAACGATGCGGATGTTTTATTCTTCACTAAACTTTACAGACTTGTGTACATTTTGTGACAGGCACTTCCACTGGAGATTTATATTGTCCAGAATTTTTTTTAAATATAAATAAAGGTTTGTCCCCTCAACCACAAATACAAATCTAGAAGTTTGCTCACACAAAGAAGGCCTGTGTCTTTTTTCCCCCTCTGATGGCAACTTTCCCAAAATAAAAAACTTCTGACAAATCATCAGCCTGACAATAAGTTTTAAAAACAAAACAAACCTTGCTTCAATTGATGCATGACCCTTTAAAAAAACAAAACTTAGCTCCGAGTTTGGCTTAAAAAATGTAAAAAATTCTGTATGGGACTTCAAACAGATGAAGTGTGCCTAACCAGAGCTTACGACTAAGCCGCAGTTTGGAAAACCGCCCAACTGTGAGAGTAGATTTTGCGATGTCAAGATATTTTGTAATACACTTCTCTTGGATGATAGCCCTCTCCAAACATAGGATCACACTTGAAATAAATGGAACTTTGAACCTGTAGCCGTTTATTTTTAACGCCTAACCTTTCCAAAAAGGAAGATATCCTAATAAGGCCAAGTTGAACAGAGTTGAACATCCCGACCCTCAAATACGATAAGAGAAAAATGCGAACGTCCCGGGAGGACGTTTCCCC
>CM021541.1:3671690-3688750 GCA_010994315.2 Pisaster ochraceus | reverse complement strand
AACACTGTCTGCGACTATTTTGTCAGCTCTACCAATCCTGTATAATACCTTTTAGAGAATTTTTGGCTGGTCCTCAGGTGTTTTAATGGCAGTGCACAGCTCACAAGCTCTATTTAACCATTAGACCTTTATCGTAGTGCGGCCATCTTGATTTTCTATCTTTCGAATCTACATGTATGTAACCAAACCGAGGCTGGAAGGAGAAATAGTCTGGTTCCTTCCTGTACATTGAATATTAGCATTCCTCACTGTTATTCGACACAGGGAACATGACCAAGATGGTCGAAGCCTGACAAAGATCTATGGTAAACATGCCCGGTTCTGCAGCCACATAGCCTTACCAAAGTCCACCCCCCCACCCCAATTCTACCTTACCTCATTGATACTGATTTCTGCCTCCACATATTGGAGTCCTTTCTGTATGATTGAGATGAGAGCTGCTGGGGGCACTAACGCCCCGTTGATGTTAGACTGACTGATGTGGCTCTCAATGCCAAATGTGAAGGCTGAATGGGAAAAACCTACCGACACAAAGAAAAAAAGAGAAACCAAAATGTGACCGACGCTGCAATAAATTGATCAATATTGAATTCACACAAGGCAATGTATAGGCAACCAGCTTCACATAAACTCATAATATTAAAAACGTTTGTAAAGATGGCAAAAGTGATTCAACTTCTAAGTGAGGTTTGCGTCAACACCATGTGAAAATCTCTTGAGTAGTGTAGGTTCTGAAAAGAACCGGTGGTTAACAACTCAACGTTTCGATCAGCATGCTCTGATTGTCTTCAGGAGAAGATCTTCTTCAGACGATCAGAGCATACTGATCGAAACGTTGAGTCATTAACCACTGGTTCTTTTCAGAACCTACACTACTCAAAAGAGATTTTCACATGGTGTTACCGCAAACATCACTTAGTTATACTTCCACCATGCAAAGTTTCAAATCCTACTTCTAAGATTATAGAAATGTAAAAAAAAAAAAAAAAATGGAAAATAAAGAAAAATAATTGAAAATAAGACATCTCTACACACTTTGAAGGTGTATCACATTTGCCATTTCAATCTAGCATTCACATTTCATTTTCATTAAACATTTCTCAGCGATACTCTTTCCATTGACTGCTTTTATGATCTAAATCATGATCGTTTGTTCCTGTTCTAAAATTATCATTTTCACATCAGTCTAGTTATTGTTTGAAAATTGTTTTGTTCATTTCTGTATGTCCCATCCCTTTGTCTAGTATGTGTCCACAGGCTGATTAATATAACCCTCAGCTTATCAAATCAGCCCCCATACTGTTTCCACTCTTTGTCTTTTCAAGTATATAACAAACTCAGTCTATTCTGTTTTTTATTACCTTGTATATTGTATTAACTAATTTATGGCAGTATGGAAATAAATGTAAATTTAATTGTTCATTAAATTAAAACACGGTTTTTAAAAATGTATGCTGTGCGACCGACGTCTTCCTTTTCAATACAGCCAGAGTGACATAAATTATATGCATTGCCTGTAAATACTGACACATTGTGACAAGGCACACACCTCATAATATCATCTATTGACCCCTAGCACGATGCCAAATGCTACTCCACACAATGCGCGCACACCATGTCCACCATTTTGGGAGTCAGTTCCTTTGTGTACACTTTGACCCCCCAAATTGGCGGAAATAGTAGGCACGCGTACGTGTGCTGCGCATCATGAAGTGGATCATAACAAACAAATATGGGGAATACCTAAAGAAGCATCAAAAGTCAAAATAAAAATTCAGTTTAATGAAAAACAACAAGCACTAGAAATATGTTCGAAATATCCCTTGATCCTAAAAGCAAGATTAATACCGTGGTTTTTACTCATTAGTAATGAAGTCACAGAGTTACGGTTTGAGTTTGAAATTAAAATTTACTAATTACTAACACAGCTAATTTCCTGCTGTGGCCCAGACATCCTGTTTAAAAAAAACACTCTGCATGTCATTTCTAGTAAATAGTATAACTACGTTGTGAAAAAATAAGCTAATTACCGTAAAGGTAGAACCTAGGCTCGATTTCACAACGCACTAAGAAACATCTTAAAATGAAATGTCAATACCCCCGTAGTGATTTGTAATTTGACATCACACTTTTTTAAGGCTGTAGCTCTCTGTGAATTTAACTGGCCCCTAGTCTGGGATTTCTCGACGGCCACTGATTGGCATTAGCCTGGTTGCCCCAGTGACAGCCCTGGTATACCCTTTTTAGCCACTTTTGATAATCGAATAAAAGCGCACAAACCCACACAAACCCCCAACAGGAATCCAATCCTTGACCAGTAATTATGGACACGCTTTTAATAAATAGAAGACAAATATTACCTGCAAATTGCCCTCAAAGCATTCCCCCTAACCTTTTTTTAACTGAACAAAATCATCATTTGGATCACCAAAAAAAGAAAGACGATTGTGGTTTAGCATGTTGTATTTACTCAAAGGTAATTTCAATTCCTTAAGCCCGGTTCATACTTCACGCGAATCCGAACGCGAAGCGAATTTCTGTGACGTTGACAATGAATACGCGCAGTTTCTCCATTGTTGACGCAATAAAATTTGCTTCGCTTTCGCTTTCGCATGAAGTATGAACCGGGCTTTAGAGTCCTTTATTCAAGGTATCTTTCTGGCACATGCATTATAAGCTTGCCCTTAACTTTGTCCGCGACTAACCAGGTAGCTTTTCATTTCACTGACGAGTCCATCAACTTATTGCACTTGTCCATACTTTATATTAACCCTAACCCCCATTAGGGTCTCTCTCTACATAGCCTGCCAAATACAACAGAATGCAACACAGTTGAAATGAGAACTATGCCAAATGCAACAAAATGCAACAAGGGATATTGTTGCATTGTGCAGGCATGCTGTTTGGGAAAGGACTGAGCAAGGGTGTTTGCCCTGCTAAACTGTAATCTGCCATTTTGGTAGTTCAAATGCACATAAAGACATGGTGCGTGTCTAAATGCGCGCATCGCCAAAAGTGCGCACTACTTGAGGAAACCGACTCACGAATAGGTGTAAGCAAGATTTATTGTTGGGTCAATGGAATAAATTTACTTCCAGACACTCCTCCCCACCACCCCCCCCCCCCAAACTTGAAATTGTTCTTAAAAGAGAACAAATAAATGTGTTTTCAGATGTGAACTGGCTATTTTCCTATGCTTCAAAATTGGTTAGAAGATTCTTCATACTTTTGGCTTTGCCCAAGGTAAAAAATACAGGTAGTCTAACATGAGAAAGCCCAAAGTATAAAATACACGTAGTTTCACATGAGAGTTGCTCAAAGGAACAGTCCCATTGTATCCCCTAACCCTTCAATTGTATGGCAGCCAGCCTGCCTCCGTACTTTCAGGTGTCACAATCCAGTGTAGTTTTGTTTCTATTTGTACATTTGTTTGCATTCTGAAACTGGGCCGTGTTTACAAAAAATAAGGCCAGGCCTTGTCACAGGAAGCAATTTTTATAGGAAACCAACTGAACATGCAAAAGGACACCATCGAGCGACAAGACTTTTTTTTTAAACAGTACACCATGTAAATGTATCTTACTTATGTGAAATTAAATTAGGCGAACACTTAAAGTTGATGTCAGGCATGGAATTCCTCCAATGCTAATACTGAGGAGGAGTAAATGATGATTTTTGAGTAGCAGTATATTTTTTGTGTGGCATTTTGCGATGCCATAATACAAGGAAAATCATTCACTGTGTAATTTCGTTTCTTTGTGGAGATTTCCTTGACCCGGTTGCCTGTAAACTGCGATACAGCCTTTTACCGCTGCACTATATTAGCAATCGGTGTTTACGCACACATTACAGACGGGCGTGTCGTGGCCGAGCGAATAAGTGCACCAGACTCAAGCTCTGGTGTTTCGGACTCAGCAGAGTGTGGGTTCGAGTCCCGGTCGTGACACTTGTGTCCTTAAGCAAGACACTTAACCATTATTGCTTCGTCCTTCGGATGGGACCAAAAGCCGTTGGCCCCGTGTGTTGTGTAACACACGTAAAAGAACCCAGTGCATTTATCAAAAAGAGAAGGGGTCCGCCCCGGTGTTCCTGGTTTGATTAGCTGCATATTGCACCACAGCACACCTTGTAAATCATTACATAGTGCTATGTAAAAGAGTACATGGGTCTCATACTTCAAACGAAGCCCCACATACCTAGCAGGAAAATACTTAATGTTGAAGCGCCTTGAGCGTCACTGAGTGACGGATATGAGCGCTATATAAGAATCCGTTATTATAACATCAGCCATGCGTGTTATGCAATCCATTATCTCTAATTGCTAAGCACACACCATGTCCCAGCTCTCGTTTGATCAATTTTAATGAAAAACTGATGAGAAAATAAAAGACCAACGGTTTGGTAAGCTACTGTAGTCAATGCGCTGTTTGCGGTAGCCCATTGAAAATCCTCCTGCACATGAGTCCTTCTTGATCAATATGTGTCATAGATGTCTCTTTTCCAGCTGCTTCTCATTATTCTCATTGTATACACTGTAATTGTTTAGACATCCCTATTATCTTGTTGTTTCAATAATGCTTGTCATTAGCTTCCCTCATGTGATCATACTTGGCTGTCTAGTCCAATGTCTGTTTAGTCGTTTGTCTCTTTAGCCGTCTGTCTTGTCCCTGGGCAGATTTCTACAAGTTTTGACTTTACCTAATCAACCACCATATTCCTCTTTCTATTATACTGTTAAAATTGACTTCATAAATTGTTTATTTATGCTGTTTTTGATTCGTTGCATTATTTTCTCTTGTATGAGGGTATGGAAATAAGAGTTTTCTTGAATGTAATTCAATTGAAATTTTACCAGGGTTTATTTAGACCATGGATGTAAAAACAACACTGTGTGCACCTTGACCCTCAGGGAATGACTTCATCCAGCGCTTTTGCATAGCAAAATATTGTGACTCAGATTTGTGCACACGGAATGCTTATACTGAGTAGCAAATGATGTGTTTTTAGTAACAAATTTTTTATTTTTATACAAGCTAGCGTATCGGGCAAATTTCGGCCGATACGCGCAAATTTCGGCCACACTAAAATAAAATATATAATAAATAAAAATTGAGAGAAAACCATAAAGGCTCCAGATTGCACAGTAGAAATTTTAAAAACCAAGATAAACACCAAGTAGAAAACATTACGAAGATGTTGTTTCAATTTAGCATGCTTCGGCTAAACGTAACAAAATTTTGGTGCAGAATGCCCCACAGTTTTGAAAAAACCTGGGCAGAACCCTGCAACTGATACTCTATTTTGCATACTTTTTTCTATGCTTTACGGGGGAAATTGTTCACTAACCCTACATCGATGAATTTGTGTAATACTGTTACTTACTGTATAAAAGTTTTAATGATATAAATCAGATTATTATTTTTTTTTCAACCTCCAAAAGCCTTGGGCTTGGGTTCGTGCAGTGGTTTGGACTCAGACATCGATTTTTGAGCAGTGTGCATTTTGCTTGGTGCTCCAATCAAGCAAATAGAGCCCAGAGCCGGGCCCAGAACCAGAGCCCAGAACAGACTAATGACCACTGGGGCTTTCATGGATATGTGGACCAGGCAGGTAGGGTGTAGGAACTCCCCTTTCCCTTCCAAACTGAGTGTTATTAACCAATCCTTCGGACAGGTTCCATGGGGAGATGAACCAGGCCTGGAATTATATGGAGGCCACGAAGGCCATGGCCTCCATTGCCCTCTACTTGGCCTTGGTGCCCCTTCAAAAGTTTCCCATAGACTTTTAAGATTTTCCGATGGATGTGCCCTTTGCAAAATGAAAATGGCCTTGCACTTTCAAAGATGAAACTCCAGCACTGATGCAGGCACTACACCAGACATCCATTTAACCTTTGACCCAACCAAATGCAACAAAATGCACCAGTTGGTATAGTCAACTAAAATCACACACTCTGGGGTTGCATTTTTTTTTGTTTTTTGCATTGCCATTAGGAGGGTTCAGGCCCCCGGGCATGCAAAGTGCAGTTCCCAGTAAACTCCATTGCATTAATGCATTCAGCAGGGTAACAGCCCAGTGCCTCGGCTGCTGTAAACCAGTTTAATTCACAATGCTCTGTTGCATTTTGCTGGATTTGGCAGGGTTTTTATTTCACCTGTGTTGTACTTTGATGCATTACCATAAGCATGAAGCAAGGTGCCAGGGCACAATTTCATAGAGCTGCTTAAGCACAAAAATTGGCTAAGCACAATACAAATTGTGCTTACCAGAATAAGGTTACCAGCCAAACTACCAGGTCACGTGTACAATTTGTGACTGGTATCCGCTCATTTCTGCTTAGCAGGAAATTGTTAAGCATTATTTTCTGCTTAAGCAGCTCTATGAAATTGGGCCCTGGACAAATACCTGGGTCCCGTTGCATGGCTTTGCTTACTGCAGAATTTGGGGCTTACGGCCCATGGAACTGGAGGCCTGGTAAGCACAGAACTCTGTGGTAAGCAGAACCATCAAAATTGGCCCTGATGGTGGTGAGGTTTAAAAGTAGGCTCATATTGATAAATACTTCAAAAATCAATGACCATAAAAACTTACTTGGTGTGAAGCACCACAGCTGTTGATAGTATAAACTATTTTGAGAAAGGATTCCCTTCAAAGTAATTTGGTTTGGATAAAATTTCACCCCAAGACATTTGAACCTGAGACAGATATCTGAGGGTTGGTGTCCGTTCGAATGCTGCGGCTTGGAGCTGCGGTTGGTACCCACTGTCACCTCGCCAAACAAGGAAGTATCTGACGTTCTTGTGAAAATACTGTGACAGTTTTTTCCCTGTTTTCTCAGCAAGTAGATACTGTATTCAGCGGAAACTTGTATTGTGTCTTTCTTTACAATTTTGCATATAAATTGGCAGAGTGTCGACAAAAACCAATCTGTAACCCCACCTTTAACTGTTTAAGGCAAAAGATAAAACTCTGTACCTGACTCTTGTAGATACCTGTACACCAGAAAGTTGACTTCATCACTACTAATGCTCATGGTGGCCAGAGGAACATCAAGCGTTAAAGATCAACTCATCAACATGGGAACCTGTGGAGTGTGTGAACAAAAACAAGACAATGTAAATAAAGAAAAACCACCTTTTTATTTAAAAAAAAATATTTGACAAACTTGTCTGTGGTTGTTTTCATCAATGTATTGTGTTTTTTTTATCACACTTGTAAAGGAAGGTAAATTGGATAGTGACAGGAAAAACATGTTTTCCCAACCTACCTTCCTTCCTTAAGTTCAGCTACCCATGAACTGATGCAGTAATTCCAAGAATAACTTGAACGCTTTGGGGTAATTATAAATGCAGATAACACAACGGTTAGTCTTATTAAAAATCATGGCGAGTATGCAACGCCTAGTAAAAAATTGTCCTGTTATCTGAAGCTATACAGTCTTTAAAATCTTCAGTGAAAGGTTTCTGAACGAATTATGGACTAATCAGAATCGTAGTGTTAGCCAGAGGGGTGTCTGGGTGTCTTTTGGACACCCAGTTTCATCCGTGATTTACATGTAAATGTATTGTAAGTAAGAGAACAATTTGGACACCCAGTTTTTAAATTTTCAGCAAATTTGGACACCCTTTTACCAAATCCTGGCTAAAACCTTGATCGGAATAATATAGTTGAGGTACCAGCTTTTAGAGATCGCAACCTCCAATCGTGGAGGTAGAAACCAAAAATGTAAGGTTTTCTGTTTTCATGGAATATGGATGTTAATTCAGTGATTTTATCTCATTCTCAGCGGTTAGAATCCATTTACAGTCATGTCTAGTTTGTTTTTTTAATTATTTGCTCATTTTTCTCCTTCCGGTAAAACTGTTTATCCGCGTTCGATTGAGTCATTGTTCAGTTGTTATCCAATTCCATAGGGTACTTTGAATTTTCAATCGGCGATATTTATCCAACGATATATAGCTGGCCAGTCAAAATTTCGATATCGTACATGCTTAGTCTTTTCAATTGCGTTTAATTCTCTGGCTATGCCCTACAACCTCACTCACCTACGTGCAAAAGGTTTAAAACTCAGCTCAGACTGATTTGCAGTTATGGTAAAGAAGTTTGGGCAAGATTTATTGAGCTGAGCATTACAAATTCAGAAATTCGTTCACAAAAATGAACTGCCCTCCCTCGGCAATGGCCGTCATTGGCTGGCCAAGAGAATCAGGGGTATTCGTCAAGAGTGTTTCAACAACAAAGGAAAAGGGGCTGGAATAAGGGCGTTATTAAATTGTACTTAGTTGTGACACTGACATTGATAATTTTGTTATCAACCATCGATCATGTCGATCATGTGTCAACGGTAACGATTATCGTTCACAAGTGAACTACACAATAACACAGTACACATGGTCAATGGTACACTCACTCACAGTCCCACTGACTAACTCAGGACCGAGACTGAGTTATGTGACTGTGAGTAGACTAGACTAGAGTATGGTGGTACACACGTACGTAGGTTAGACTTAACAAACCCCAAATTAAATATTGAAATAAGCCCCATCACCTGATCACGCTCATATATGAGTTAAATATTTTCATATTAAGATAGGGATCCATAACCATAGCATTAAACCGGTCAAACATTGAATCTTGAAAAACGGTCGAGTTGACCAAACGTCCCACCATGGATTGAAAATTTTATACAAATTACAGTCAAAATTTGCATTTTCATTGCCAAACTTTTGCAGAATTCATGTAAAAACATGGGCAAATACGCCCCCGTTTTTTCTTAAACAATAAATCAGTGAAACAAGTCGTTGAAACATAAGCAAATGATCTTACCATGGGGAAATCTAACATTTTCTTCCAGTTAGACTGCATACACAAACCACACGGTTACATGTGAATTCTTACCTTTTGGGGTTGTACAAAAGCCAGTAATTTGTCTTCTGCCGCGAACGGGCTGAATTATAACTTCGTGAACCGTCCCAGGAAAAAATCAATTTACACAATTTTTACATAAGAATCATCTTGGGAATACACTGCGTCGATTAACGTGGTATACCGGTCACGCTTTTCCTGTTTTTGAAGAAATTTCAAACGTTTTTTGAGGTGTTCAGACACTAAATTTTCGAAAAGAAGAAACAAGATGGCGCCATGAACAGAGCACTGCTCAATCTTTCGAATCGTCCACGAACTACGTTGTAATTTCAGTTGTTACTCGCCAAGTCATGAAATATCACATGTTCAATGAATGTAAAGATATCAGAGATAATAAATGCATAGTTAAATAATCAACATTTTCGTATAAAATATGTAAGAATCGTTAAAAAATAGTCGTTCAAATTTACGCGGAGTGATATTCATTGTACAGAGGGCAAGGAGATGTCACGTGACACGAAGCTTAACACAACTTGACACAGAGGGCGCCATGATTGGAATTATTATTTTTGTATGCTCAAGTTGCCTTGGTTGACAGCCCGCAGCTACTTTCTCGCACTGAAGTGGTATTGCAAATGTTGATTAAGAAATAGGGGTGTTACTCGTGATTTTCTCGACAGGTTGAACGGGGAAATCTAAAACATGTTTTCTTCAGGCTTCTTGTTTTGACAAGGCATCGGATTCGAATATCATCTTGAGGAACTAACTACGTATTGGTCTTTCCATATCCCTTGACGTTTCAGTTCAGCTCTTTTAAACTCTTTATCTCACGACCTGTCTGACACCTTCATGATCCCGAAAGCCAAATAAGTCATTTCAGTAAGGATATTTTTCAAAGTTTTTCTTCCTCTTTTGGGTTTTAAAAGAGAGCAGTAACATTAAAAAATACCATCGGCTGTCTGGTTTATTGTCATTTGCATTATTATTTCAAAGGCAGGTTGGACTCCTTTTTTTAAACACCTAAAAAGAGGGTCACATGCATAAAGGCAGCACATTTTGTAGGTATTGCTACAGACCGTGTAACCTGTGACATCGCGTTATGTACACAAAGGAGCCACAGAGCCTGGCAGCCTGGACTTCCTGTAGGCACGATTTGTACACAGCCCAGTTAAAAACATCAAATCTGATAATACTGATAGAGAGATTGCACTTAATGTCTGATCAACTTTTTATATGAAAAAGGAGGCACATCTCAAACTTGTTCAGTTTTTTTTAACTCTTGAATTTAGGCTTTGTGGACATTATAACACAAAAGTGTAAAATTGTCAATATAATGACCAGTGTAGTATCTGTCTCGCCGGCCAGAAAGGTCATGGAATATACATGTGTCACTCTTTTTGTAAGCAAAGGTCAAAGTCTGTAGCCTACACACTGATCCATCTTCAATTTGCAACTTGTCTTGAGAAAAAATAATTGAATCATGTAGGTGCATTTGAATTGGAAGGGCCGTCTTCAAACCGATGTATCCGGCTCAAGCCATCCCCCGGGACTGCCAATTACCACCCACCCCCGAAAATAAAATTGCCCAGGGAACGTCAAAAGGTGAGTTTAATAGTGTTTCAGTAAGACTAATATAGCAGCACGAGCAAGGTCGAGCCCAAGGATCGAGGTCACCTGACCTATTTGGACATACGAAGGGACACTCGGTTTGTGATAACAGGAACATGCACAAAGGACGGAGAGATCTGGGGATACTTCTCTAATAGTAACATCATTGGCCGAAGACACCGCTCGAAATAGAAGAAGAATTTTCTTCACGGTCCTCTCAACCCAATTTTGAATCCGATCCCGGGTGCGGCATCGACTCGGAGCATGCAAGTCAAAGAAAATAAAATGGCTGCTCAATACTTGACTTATGCAGTTCATGTAAGCAGGGGAACTTGTGATGGCGTATGTGGTGATGGTGTACCAGGTTGGTTCTAAATAACCAAGTTATACAATTCATACAAAGCTATGTTGGCCTTTTTCGAAAATTATGGCTTGGGGTGCCTTAGCCGGAGCCGGAGCCAAAGCCTAAGCCATGGTTGCGAAAATGGCTATATTTTCAGTATATCCTTGTCTGAGTATGAACTGGGTGTGGCTTGGGTGTGGTCGTTTTGGATGACATTATTCACGGGCGCCTTTTACGTGGTTTCCTCCTTTCGGCGAAGTTTACTGATGATGTCTATCGAGGGACGACTGCACGAGGTACCTCTGGCGTACCAAGGTATTCTTCTTCTTTCTTTTTCTTTTTTTTTGGGGGGAGGGCAAGCTGAAAAAGACACATAGGCTTATTTATTCAGTTTTTGGGTGTTAATTATTAGATTATTATAATATATATATGTATATATTTGTTTTCTTGTTTTGAGGAGGGGTGCTACTTAATGTACCGATTTATTTGTACTGATTTACTGTGCACTGTTTGATTGGGGTAGGCCCCGCCCCCTCTGGGCCTAATTTCATAGAGCTGTTTAACGCACAAAACAATTTTGCTTACCAGAAAAAGGTTACCAACCATAATACTATGTCGCATGTACAGTTTGTGACTGGTTTCCTGCTTATTTTATAGCAGCAAATTGTTATAAGCATTGTTGTCTGCTTAAGCAGCTCCGTGAAATTGGGCATCGTTACGCCACTGTAATTTTAATATTGTCAGATTTATTATGTTTCTATTACGGAAGCTATAGGTATATATAGTTTTGCCTTTTTCCCTTCTTTTTTTCTCTTATTTCTTAAAATTTGACATAGAAAATGGGTTGTCCTCCCTATAAAAACAAAGTTGCCCATTAGTGCATAGGGGCCTACGCCTCATCTTGTTTCGCAGAGTCAAATGTCGGGAAAAGATTCTTGTTCAAAAAAGTAAGCGAAGATGTTTATGAGGGGGACATTTTTAGCTCACTCTGCCGCAGGCCTAAACCGTCTTCCCGTTTCTAACGGACGTTTTGTCGGAAGACTAACGTCTACCCAACGTCTTCCAGAGTCATGGCGTATAGGAAGGGTATGCAAAGTAACATGGCAAACCTTCTATTTTGTGTCTGCACTCCGAACGTGGCTCTAATCTACCTGGTGGGACCTTGAACTGAAAGACATTTCCACAATCTTTCCTCTTTCAAAGTCCTTCCTTGGTTTTTAGCCCAAAATAAACCTAAACGGGCAACAATTATTCACACGCACCTTCCTAATAAAATAACCCGCCTATTTCCTTTAACCTCTAGCAAGTTATAAACCTTTGCTGGTACACCCCTATGTAAAAACAAAACAACTTAATTCACTCAATTACAACATTGCATTACGTGACATGAAGTTTTCGTTGTCCTCCTACACTTGCGTGTGCGCATGTCCTTATATTGAAAGATTGCCCAACACGCGTTTCTGGACGCCATGGGTGAACGAATCACGGAACTTCATTGGTCAATCTAGGAGACACCCACGCGCGTTTCGGCCAATGAAATTGTACGGATCTTGTCAAACAGGTGCACAAGATTTCATTGGTCTTATAAAGGTGCGTATGTTATTTTGTCACCGACAATATCCTCACTTACATTTGTGTGATTACTTTTACGAAATTTTAGCTAGAACTAGGAAAACACAATTTAAATAGAAGTCAAAGCGTCAAAGCCCGAGTTTTTGCCAAACGAGGTTTGAAAAACTATGGAAAGCCATCAATACAAAACAAAAAACAGATATCCATAGCTTGTAACAATGCAACACAAATATTCAAAAATAGTATTGAATTTGTTGTAACCAAAGCAACGAAACATGGGAGGTATTTTAATTAATTAAAAGTTTTCAGAAAATGTTGTATTAGGTCACAACATCTGTTGTTCGCAATATTGAATGTTTTTCTAACATTCGGCAGTCCAAACCAACCAGCACGGTTTGTTTACCAACAATGGAAAGGTCTATATTTACGTCAGTAATTGGGGAAAGGGGCAGGAGAAAACATTATGTACACCTTCCATTTTAAGGAAGGATATAATTTTGTTGTTGTCCAGAAAAAATTCATACCCTTTAGTTTTCAATCAGCAAAAAAGGAAACAATAATGTGAACACGTCAAAATATTCGGTGGTCTGTCAGGTTTTTAGTAAAAAAACGAATTAAAAGGTCTATATATTCACAAGGGATTTTGCTTGCGTTCATTGTGATGTGAGGGCTTATTCCCAATTGTGGCAATCGATACAAATTATGATCGGTGATTATTTTGTAGGGTGTCCTGGTGCATTTTAATTGACTGAAGCAGTATTTCAAGGAGGTGGTAAATTTATCGTGAATGTTGGTATGAACTTTATGATCGATGTGCTTTCAGATTGAAACTTTATTAAAGCCCCAAACAGTGCCTTTTTCGCCAGCGGGTAGCGATTATGCACAATTATGTAAACTATACGAAAATTACTTTTATGGCAAGAACTGAAGAAAATACACAGTTATTCTAAATTTGTGGACGACTCTCCGAATTCTGGGAAACTTAAGTTACAGAATAGAGATCCCCTCCCGTTTCTTGTCACTATAAGCTTACCGAGATAATTATCTGTGACAAGTTCAAGTTCGTGTTCACAAAAAAGGAATGGAAACTTTATTAATTGAGTGACTTTACCATGTGACGTCATCTTGATAACCGTCAGATATACATTTTTTAGCTCGATTACTTTTCCCCCTTTTCACGAGGGAATACAAAATTTACATGAATCAGGAATATTTCATAGTACGTTTGATCACACTATTATGGTGGCCCTAAAGGGACATCAAACATAGGCCTACGTGAATATTTACGTAAATATTCACGTTTTTTGCAGCATTCACAAATATTCATGTAAATATTTGTGACCACGGCACAAAGCATTAACATTTATGTAAATATTCACTTTAATATTCACGATTTGTACCCCCCCCAAAAAAAAATAAATAAAAAACGTGAATATCCCGGTAAATATTTACGTGAATATTGTTTCCCCAAATCGTGAATAGGCCTATTCACGTAAATAATTACGTGAATATTCACGATGTTTGCCTCAATCGCAAGTATTGACAAACATATTTACGTGAATATTTGCGAATAAGGGCAAAAACCGTTAATATTTATATAAATATTCACGTAAATATATATGTTTGATGTCCCTTCAGGGCCACCATACTATACATTTTGCTCAACATTATGTTATGGAACAAACTACAACATCCACAGAGAGAGTCAACGCATACAACTAATGAGTGATTCCTCGAAACGTGTAAAAGTAGACACGAATTCTGGATCCCTAATACATGGATTTGGGGAATCGGGAGGTCTGAACCATATTTGGGTCAAGCTGATTCGGAAACTTGGGGGGGGGGGTATTAGATTTTTATCTTGGATTCTGGCATCAGCTTGTACCATTTCTGGGTCATGTTGGCACAGAATCCGGGCTATACTGACCCTAGAATGGGCCAACGGGACTCGAAATCCCCGTAAGAGTGTTGATAATTTGTTTAATCTTATAACTCTTGCCCGTGGACTGCGTATTCTTTACTGTCCAGAATACTTTTCCTATTTGGTCATATACCGTATAAAGAATACTAAGAAATTACCCAAATGGGATTATAAATTAACCTTTATATGCACATTGAACCTTGACCGCCAGCAATTTCGGTCTAAAGTATTACTCATTGGCCATCTTCCTGTGGCAGAGGGCAGATGTGACTACAGCTTTCCTTGACCTTGTTGTGTAGGCTTAGTGTGATGGTCTGTAGAGTATATGTTACGTGTTGAGACAAGACTGGTCTGTATTTATAGAGTAATATTACGTGTTGAGACAAGACTATTCTCTGACACAGTGTTGAGTAAGAAGTCATAATGATCATTTAATTTTACGCCAACCATAGAGCAAGGACAGAGGTAAAGAATAGGCACTGGGAGGTACCATATTTCTACTTCCTTAAATCAAACAATACAACGGTGACCGGGTTACGTTTTCGCGGTCGTAACCAATAACTGTTTCGGTTGAACGGGCATTCGTTATACATACCGACCACCATATTGCCGCTCTGTGAACATCGTCAATACAACAAAAAAAACTATATTTCTTGCTTACATATATCTAAACAGTACTACATGAATTGTAGTCATGTTGCTACTCAAGTAAAAAACACTAATTTTAACCAAAATCCGCTTCAAAGCATGTATGAGACATGGCTGATACTTTGCGCTAAAGGTTTGGAAACAATTGGTACCGAAAACTGGAAAACGATCCTATAATAAAAGACGCTCCTATACGTCACTTAACCCTGACCGACCCTGGTCGAAAGGCTTTTACAATTTCCCAATACTAGGTTAACCTTAAAAGCTTAATCTTCGAAGGAGAGAACCTCTCTTGCTAATTGTAGTTTCTCAGAAGATGATTCCGTCTTCTGAAATGCCAAACTGTTCTTTCCCCAACAAAATAAGTTTATTTTGTGCAACTTTATTGGTACATTTTCTGGAAGCAGGTTTGCATATACATTTTTGTATTTATATGCTCCATCTATTTGTTGCAATGCTCACATGACACGTGTATGTAAAATCAGACAAAGCATAGCAGTCCCATGCCGGGGTTAGACACAAGTCTAAACTCTCAGCAGCGATTTTGCTTAACAAAACCATATACTTGCTAAGCATCAATTGGCCGGGAACCAGACACAAACATTACACATCATATGTTAGCTGGTAACCGAATTCAGCTAAGCAAAACCTGTCTGTGCTTGAGAAACAATCCACTGGACCCAGGTTTGAACTCATTTGCATAATGCGTCATGGAGCGAGCCACATGCCGTCGAGGATGCATATCAGGTGCTAGAACCCAGACACCACTGTTTGCACATCCATCCTCTGTGGGACTTTAGACAAAAGTCTTAACTTGAAATCCAACTTTTCGGCAAGACGAATTCTCCTGTATCTGTAAGCCAGTGAGGTTCATAGTTGATGAGTCATGATCCCACGGAGGCGTGGATACAAATAGATTTGACCTCAGTTTGCTGAAGATTCTTCCCGTACGTCGTGTCCTCCATCCTTTTCACTCCGAGATACGGTCGAGTTCAAGATAATCTTCTGTGCCCGGCAGTTCCTGGCGGGCATGACGGGCAGACGGCCAGCAATATCACCGGCCAGCAGGGATGCTTAATAACGATAAGCTATATAACGTGTCAAGACAGTGCTGGCGATTTCCGTAATAAAAAAAAAGAAGTCGTTGGTGTAAAATTCTTTTTGGCTTAAAAAAAAAAGATCGACTTATTCTAAAGGACAGTTGCTTATTATGATGACGATGCCACCTGCAATTTCGGTGGTGACTAATTCTTACAAGCATTGTTGTTAACTTTTAGTTCTATTTTGATTTTGGGTATTATAAGTTGGTAACCAACTCTGTCGGAAAAAACGGGCAGTGGCGAGTTACTTCAAGTTAAACCGTGTCAATACCATGACTACCCATTGATACAGAAATGACTTGAGCACTGTGATTTTGGTGGTGTTACAGACCGGGGACGTTCTCGGTATAAATTGTTTTGACAAAACCAATTTGGACGAACCTAAAAAATGATGGGTCAAATTAATTAGAGAACAAAGAGAAGTCATCGTCTTATCTGTTTTGAGGATATTATGTTCTGAGGATGTGCGTATTGCATTTGTGCGTATTAATTTATTTATGTTTTTAATTTAATTTAAATTTTTCGGAGGGGGGGGAGAGCTGAGGCCATTAAATCCGAGGTTTTTAACAAAAGGGATCTGGATGCTTCGGAAGAGCGAGGATGTCCTCGCTTTGCTGCAAATTTAGAATTGTGAACGGCGATGTCAGCTTTTTAGAAAATAAACCACATAATTTATCCATTCCAGTTATGATCACTTTCTTCAAGTTTTAGATTGAAATCCAGTTTTAACCGATTGAAACTATAGTGACAACTGCAGATGATTGTGTCCCTATAGTTTCAATCGACCAGAGTGAACTTCAGTCTAAAACTTTAAGAGAGCAAGCTGCTGTTTATAAGTCAGTGACACCCCCATCCCCACAGCCCCATCGGCATCCAGCATCAACTCCTTCCCTGGGTCGTTCCCCGGACGCGCCAAAGTCTCCCACGCTCATTCCTCACTATGTCAAAACTCAACGGGGGCATCGTCCCTCAGTCTCACACGCCGGGAGACGAAACCTTGGAT
>CM021541.1:3589721-3601520 GCA_010994315.2 Pisaster ochraceus | reverse complement strand
GTGTGATAAAGCGCTATATAAGAACCAAGTATTATTATTATTATTACTATATATTTTTTTTATCACTTAATAATAATAATAATGATGTCTTCTATAGCGCCGGTATACACAAATGTGGTGATGGCTTATAATATCATAGGTTTGTTGTTTCATGTATATGTTGGTTCACATAAAGTGCGGATACTGGCACACATCGGGTGCTTTAACTTGAAATGATTTAAAAAAAATGCTTCTCTTGCCCTAGAAAGATGGCAAACTGATATGCTCTTGAAATTTTAAAACTGTGTAAAAATTCAGCGTTTTTTTTTAAAGATGGTGGCGGGTTTGTTTGACATAATATATTAGTTTGATTAGTTTGTGGTAAGCATTTTGCGAAAAGAACTTTATTTGGTTGCCACTGTTTTTTTTTTTGTTAACCAAACTACCGCTAATAGCCTTGTTTTCAAGGCTGTCAGTGCTGTCCCTTGGTCTGATAGTTTGTGCATAAGAGTATGCATGGGTCCGCACTAAAGACCTCCAAACCATGCTTGGGTTCAGTCGTGTTGAGTGCTACAACAAAAGAGGTCCACAGAGTGCAGGGGCTTGAAACACTATGGGGACTTACATATGCCCACACAGTGTTTTTTTTACAGTGTTGAGGAATAGGATTTTCCTTAAGTGTACAAAACAAAGGAATGTCCATGGATAGACTGCAACACAGAGCTGCATGGGTGTGTGCTTGTGGCTAGTCCTATGGACTCTGTGTGCGGACTATCTACAATACTGCAAAAATTACAGACTCTGTGTGCGGATAGCCCAGGCTGGACCCCTCTGTTGCATGTCAGTGCAGTGCAATGGAGACTGGCCTCCTACCATGGCTTTCTGTGTGAACTATCCGGCAAAGGGATGGTGCAAGACAGCCTTGTATTCAAAGCTAAACCAATGATAGAATTGGTGCAATTTTAAAAATTTACTCTTTCCACTGATCTCAAAAAATTGTTTGAGTTTATTTTAAGTATTTTTGAATTATATAAAATAAGGAATAAGCTGTTACAAACTGCTTACCAACCCAAAGGACCTGTGTAGGTATTATAAATGCAAACTTTGTTAACAGTTATTATCATTGTTGTAAAATTATTTCCAAGCATTTAGTTATGACGATTACCTTCCAAAATGTAACCAGTATTGTTTTCAGTTTATTGATCAATGTCATGCTGCAGCCATTTTGTTTTTTTTCTTCCAATCAACTCAATGTAAAGAAAGCAAGGCTCAGGGAACAAAATGATCTGGTTCTTTTCTTTGGCAAAAATTATAACTTGGATTATCACTGTGTACCCAGGGGACCTAACAATGCATTGGCATAGTAATCTGGGTAACATTCATAGAGCTGCTTAAGCAGAACATTTTGCTTAACAACTTTCTGCTAAGTAAACCCCCCCCCCAAAAAAAAGCAGGAAACCAGTCACAGATGATACCTGTGACATAGTATTTTGGCTGTTAACCTTTTTTTTGCTGGTAAGCAAAACTGTTTTGTCCCTCGGCTCCTGTTTGTGTTTCAGCAGCTCCAATCAAGGACAGATTTTTATCAAAATAACTTTCAGAATAAATCTCCGATATTTTGTGACCAAACCCTGAATTTTTTACCGGTCTTTGATTGTAAAACAACTCAAGATAAATAAGCAAATAAGATTTGACCAATTATGATATTAAAACAAACTTAAAATGAAGACCATTTTTATGTGTCATTTTTATTCCTTTCATTTACTTTTTTATTTTGTTTTATTTTGTTTTATTTTGTTGTAAAAATCAACTGCATTCAACACTTCAATGCAGTAGACTTGGCGACTGTCTTCTACAAGCAAAGGACTTTCTTTGAGGCAAATCGGAGAGAAAAACTTTTTCGAGGCTGAAAAAAATGGCAAGAGTTACCCCTTGCAGTTTTTTCCAAATTTGGTCGAAAAATGTTGGTTTCCAAATCGCCTGATATTTGGAAGAGAGCTTAAATGGGGTGCGAGGAGCTGAAAATTCTTGGTTTGAGGCGCCTCTCTTGGCAACTTTTGAAGATATTGACTAGTTAGTGATACAACGGTGCCCAAAATGATCATAAAAACTGAATTTGAAAAAACAAATCCCTTCCCGTTTTTGTCTCATCATTATGCAGAAACGCCTGACTATTTTGCAGAGAGCTTACGATTTGAGGAACGGAAATTACTGTTTTCAGTCGTCCAAATTGCCTACGTTTATTCTATAAATTCGGAAAAGTTCAAAACAAACCCTCACAAACTATGTTCGAGAGGGGCATTGTCTTCTACAGATAATGGGTTTTTTCCCAGGTTATTCAGAGTAGATCGGAGATAAATTTTGAGGGTAAAAGAGAGACCAACACTTAAAATCAAAACGTTTTTTTCCCCAACAAATATCTAACATGGGCATGCCTGATATTCGTTGTTAGAGGCCTGTATGCAGTCCATCCTTTTAGTTAAAACCCATTTTACAGCGGCAGAATTGGGTTGGGTTGGGGGAGGGGTTGCCCGTTTAAATCGTAGTCTAAAGAACGTGGCGAACTGAGTTTTCTTAGGAACAAAAACTGAAAATTTGATTTAGTGTCAGAATCTACAGCAGAGATACCAGCCAGTGATTCAATTCAAATGTATTGCTTATTGTAGCATTTATTTACAGATCACAACCAAAATCATGTCACCATCTTCACCAGTGTCTGATTCATCAAATTCTCATTAACTTAAAACAAAACATGTCAATGATCAATATACACATGATATTAATACATTCATTATCTAAATATGATTGATAAATTACGCTAAATCTTTTCTGATAGTTTACGGTAAACACTTGAATTGTTACAATAAAAAACGGCGACAAGTTTTTAAAAAAATTTGAAGGGACTTCCCCCTTCCAATCCTTGGTTCACATATTCACTACAATGAATATTCAAAACCACTTCAGTTGCAGGTCATGTCATGTCAGGTCAGGTCATGACCTCAACTTGTCTCAGTATGACATAAGCCTCACTTTGAAACTAATGAAACTTGTATTGAAATATTTCCGTACAACCTTAGAGTATTACTTAAAGTTTGTTTATGAAACAAACTGCTCTGGACCAAGTTCCAGGCACAGTAGTCAGTGCTTTACAGGGTGCCCAAAACGCCTGATTCTCTGGGCTGTAAGCGCAGAAATCCATGCTTAGCAAAGCCATGACATTGGGACCAGGTACCAAAATGTCTAACACTACCTCGGCCACCTATGTGCTTAAAAAACTATGCCTCTGTACTTTTTGTAACTGCAGAATGTAAAGTCACTAAAAAACAGACAATGTTTTGAGTTTATAAGGTCAGGTCTCAACTGGCGGCTAGCTATGTCTAAGGGTGTTGTCAAGGATAGACTTTGCATTAACACTAACTTGATAATGCAGTGATCAAGCCGCAGCCGTAGGCCCTAATTCAGAACCGGCCTAATAGTCTGTAAAACCTGTCTGGGACCCGAACTTCATTAAGGGCATACGTCATTCTATACAATACTACCATTCATGTTTTAGTCTGTGTACAATACACACACACACACACACACCATTGGTACTTAGATATTCATAATTTGTACACAACACTATTTTACATTCTGTAGTTTTGTTACAAAGTTGTATTCTCTATACTAATATAGTGGCTACTCAAACCAATGTACATCTTGTTGTGGGGTTAATGTTAATAAAAAGGAAATTAGTTTTTATAAAACTTGACTAGACAAAATTGTAAACACACAACTGTGATTTGAACTCAAATACTTACAAAACCTTACATTTATACACAAAGCTTTTGGTTTGAAAATTAACCCAATGTAAGGCAGCAACTTTATTCTTTTAGCTGAAGCAAATTTACAATAATATGAGTAATCCGAAGGAATCCTAATATTGAAAGTTTGAATTTGTATTGCTCGCTTGGAAAGACTTGACAATCATGGATTTAGGACATCAAAATTTCAGTCTAGAAACTGGCCTTCCATGTATCTATAATCACCTTCCTCTGTTTAAGCATTCCAAGAATTCCCAAAAGAAGAAAATATTTTAATTCCTTGAAGAATCTATACCCTTTCTAGAAATACTATTATTATTAACTCTCTAATAACCCTCAGTCTTATGTGATAACAATTAACAGTCGACCAACAATTTGAAACTACTCAACTGCACAGGTTGTGTATGGTGGCACAACTGAGCACAGACCTTACAGTGTATGCATGTCCTGTGTAGATGAATTCACCACACAATGCCACATAGCAGGCTGGTATAATTGATCTATCCTTCAAAGCCACAGGGGATGATATTGAATGGTCAGATAGTAGGAGGGTTGACTGCGTACAGTGCGGATGCATTCAGCACTCTAGTCAAAATTTCATTGTTAACCACAAAGTTGAATGAAACTTTACCAACTGAGTTTCCCTTGTGGTTTGTTACTTGGCATTCAGTGAAAGTTAGTTTCTGAACGGTTGCACCGTGTTCAAATCCTACTTGAGTACTGAAAAGTAGTAATAAAACCCAAGGCCGTTATTTGAGTGAGTTCGAACCCAACACCAACTGGTTACAAGTGAAGTATCCTACATGAAGGGGATCAAGTTTGTTCAGTGGATTCTTTCTCTGCCTTTTACCTCTGTGGACCCTTGGTTCAAATCCCACCTCAGACGGGAGCCTGGCATGTAGATTGGGCTTTCAGTCCCTACCTGATTGGAACGGTTTCCTCATGTTGTTTTCCTCCCACATCTAAAACTACACACTTTTTCTAATTTCCTATTCATCCTGTTTTTGGTGCTAATTGTGCTGTTGGATGTGTAATAAAACAAAAACGTAGCAGTTATTAAAATTTACATTGTCTCACTTCTTGATTTGTTTTGATAATTTCGTGTTAGAACTCACAAAAAGGCTTGAACAAGATGATGCTGCAATTTAAAAACTCTATAAAAAAAATGAAACAGTAACCTTTTAAAAAAGGTTGAATGAGACTGACTGAGACTACAGTCAAAGACTGCCAAATAAAAAACTAAACAAGATAAGAAACAAAAACCTGACACTGAAAAAAAAAACCCCAAATATTTGGCACTCGCTCTGTGTAGAGACATTACATGACACTTTATCCAGATGTGAACAATTCTTACATGCAAAAAGAAGGCTTGATAAGAAAACTGTTTTGTTTTAAAAACAATCATTTTCATGTGATAAATAGAACTACATAGGTGCTATTTATCAAAATTTGAAGACTTACTGTTTTGGATTACAGTCTCAATCATACAATTCGTGTGACTAATACCATGGAATTTCATTCTACAGTGTGAATCAAAATAAACAACAACAACAACCAAAATCGATCCATATAATAAGTGTTAACTAGTTATTCCACAGATTTTGACAAAATGTTATAACTTTTTATTATCTGGAGTATAGTTTTCAAGCAAAAACGTTAAACAGAAAAATATTTGATTGCAAGCGAAATGAATGAATAACTCAAGGTTTTTTTTAAATTTCAAAATATATAAACAGTCACATAAGGGGAATATAGTACAGTAGGTCTACCATCTTAGATTAATTGAACTTCACCTTAAAAATTATCCACAAGAAAGACAGTTTGATTAAATCTCAATCGCAACAAGATGCCAGGAAATGGGTGTTAAACAAATTTTCTCTACAACTTGGCACCCCAGCGGGGTTTACCCTAAACTCTGTCAGTGTCTTACTGTAGGACTAGGGCCCAGATCTATGGCTCTGCTTACCACAGTTTTCTGCGCTTATACACTGACCTGTAATAGCGCGTGATTCTATAAAGTAATGTGGTAATTCCGTGGTAAGTAGCGCCATGCAATTGGGCACAGTTGGCTCGCTGTATTACTAGTCCGCCAGCATTTTTAGTTTTTGATATCGTAAGGTTTTCCTTCAACATGTTTTAATCATTGGAGGACTTGAGTTTAAATCAGTGGTTTGCATTGAGAAGCAAGGACTCCATTCACTTTACAAAGTACTTCGATCCACAAGGTTTGCCCTTTCTTTCAGTGGCTTGCCAGCAAGCTTTTCATTTCACTGGTCCACCAGCCTTCTCACTGGTTCCCATCTCTCAAGGTTTTCCTTTCAACATTATTATTTGTATTGAACTTGAATTTGGAGCTGTATGAACGATACGAACAACGAGTGGTTAACTTGCAGTGGTGGGAAGCAATGCCCCAGCCAGCAGGACCACTTAGACAAAGTTTGGACTGGTCCTCGTTTTCTAAGTACTCCAGTATTTCTATAGAAATGTGACATCAGTGAGAAGACTCCATAGTACCTGCCCAGGGACTGCTGTTAGTCAGGGAGAATACGGTCACCAGACTTCACTGAATCCCTCAGTACAGCTCTTTAACAGAATTGTTGACTCTGATATGACAATTATGACTAATGCCACACCCAGAGGGCTGGGGGGGGGGGTCAGGTGGCATAACCTCCCCCACTACCATCCCAAAGGCCACCTATTTTTTTCTAATAAAGAGAAATAAGAAATAACAAGGAAATAGAAAATGCACTATTTGAAAAGTAATGCTCAAAGAGTGTATAAAGGGAGGGGGGGGGCAGGGTTGGCCCAGCCCCAAATACCAACATATAAAGAGCCCCCTCCCCCAAAGAAAATCAGGCAGGTATTTCTTGTCAGCATCCGCCTTCCTCCCTGCCCCCTCCCCACCTCTTAAGGATAAATTCTGGGTGAGCCACTGGGTATGCCAAGTCTCATATCCCATATGGCTAATAGACCCCTTGCATCTGACGTCACACTCTCAAACAGCGCCCTCATTGAGGCGAAAAGAGGCAGATCATTGGACGATAGCTTTTCTACGTGCATAAAAACGTGTGCATGACCTTAGCATACCAGCAGGATTGAGCGTTACACAAGGGGTCTATTTGGCTCTGTGAGGATAGCTGTATGAAACTCGGCTGACTGCCCTCAGTCTGAATTTGTTCTTGCTTAAGTTTTAAAAGGGGGGGGGGATGCAAGGTAAAATATAACTACAGTATTTAAAAAAAATTACTATCTGAAAGCAATGTATGTACCTCATGATAAAACCAAACTAAAGATTTTTTTACTAAAATGACAACAAAAGTTCTTTTAATACAATTACTGGGGAACTACTCTGAAAAGGTGCAACCAACAATTTGCAATCACACAAGTTTTCCGCTGTTATCATGTTGATTTATATAATACATTTTTTATAACTGCTCTGCGATTACAAAATACTTGCATATTCATAAAATGTTTCCACTTGATTCTGAAGCTGAATTTCTCAAGATTTAATAAATGTGAGGATTGTTTCACTAAAAAAGTACTTAGTCCCTTAATCACAGCCTACACATCTATCACTCACCAAACTTAAATTGGATTTGTTTTCAGCTTTGACCTCTGGGAATCTAATCACCTTCAACCTTCGACCTACAATTTCAACCTCCATTATCACAAAATAACTTGCCTACAGTGGATATATTACACTTCATAAAAAAATATTTACAAATCGTTAATAAAGTCGAGTCCAAGTCACCGTTCCCTGCTACCACTACTCCATCGCTTTGTTCGGATGCTAAAATGTTTCAAATTTTGAAGAAATGAGAGTCTTAGCACTTGAAAAATGAGGGGTTTTATGTACAAAACGGAAGATATATTTATAAAACGACGGTTGTTATTTATATATGTTAACTATGGGTACAGTAATGTAAAATGGTGTAATATCAATTGCTCTCCCATTTGGGTCAGTTTAGAGACAACTCATCACCTAATAAAGGTAACAGTGATCTAATCGGGGTAGAAGTTTATACCCAAACTGGGTAGTTTGGGTAACAAGTCCCCAAATGAGGCAGTTTGTATACAGGTTGTATATATATGAGTATGACAAATTCACTTTCGAGGGCAATGTTAAGAGTCATGAAACAGTCTCAGAGAGATTTAACAATTATGTGACACTCCATGCCAAAATCCAGGATCTTCCTGCCCAAATTCAACACTGGGTTGATTTGCTCATCAAATATATAAGAATAAGAGTTTTCAATTAACACCTAATTAGGGCCTATATGGTCAAGTATTTATCAACATATAGAATGTTTAATACATCACATCACATTGATATCAAGACTTTGGCTGCCTTTACTTTAAATTTCATTTCCAAAAAACTACCTGATTTCGGCCTGAGGGCTTCACAAATGATTCGCATCCAAATAGAAGATTTGAAATGGAGATTAAATTACTAAAATGTAAATGTCATTTTGGATTATATTCTTACTATATTTGGCACAAATAGTGAAAGTTAAACCACTGAAATGCTGTAAATCTAAACAGTAGGGTTTTATTTCAATGACTGGTGTTTACTTAAATCAATGACACGGTGGGCTGGTAACTTAAACATCGGAACAATTAACAGTCCTAAGCTAAACCTTACACCGTCAGGGACGAACCCATTATGATCCACCCACCATAGCTAGAACCAAGCTGCTGACCTATTACGATCCACCCACCATAGCTAGAACCAAGCTGCTGATGACCTATTACAATCCACCCACCATAGCTAGAGCCAAGGTGATGTGCTAACAAACCCACGGGTCATTTTTGTTTCCCTAGTGGCCCAGCACACTACACAACACCCAAGAGGCAAAATGCACAATTCTATTTGCAGCAGTTTAATTACACATTGTGACAGAATTTTCAATGTGGCCGAATTTTGAGTGCGCCTTCATAGTTTGTCAATACATTGTGGGCAGGGCTGAATGGGTCGGCCTATTATTCTTGTACTTTTTTTCCCTCCAAATACCCGACAAAATGGAAGTACCCTTTTTTCTGATTCGTATTTTGTACAGTTGCCATGGTTATATAAAGCTACAATCCCACCACCAATATGCAACAACTATCTGCTCAAAGTAATGTCTCCGATCAAAGACAGTAAATCTTGAACCAAATTTTTTGTCCAAACTCTTGCATCCCCAACTCCCTCATACAACACCGAGAAACAATTTGGTTTTCATGAAACTTTCTGAGTGAACCGAAAAAGTGTTCAGGTGTACTTAGTCATGAAAATGCTCTCCAACAATTCTGAAGAATAGCCCCCCCCCCTGTACCGACACCACAACACAACTTTGAGAGTAAAATTTCACCTAAGGATGTTCAGGGTGTCTAACTGTGTATGAGACATGCACTGCACAGTAACACACCGTGAGTCAAGATTTATCATGGGGTGATGGTGTCAGGTGACTTGGGGTTACAGCACCCCTCTCTTTATGATATTTGCTCCACCCCCTCCCGGTGCTCTCCTGACCAGAGTAAAATAGATTTCTTTGCTAAGCAAGGAATGAGTGAGGTACCAGTCGCAGCAATGGTAACTCTACGGTATTCTGGCTAATAAAGGAAGAGTCTTTTGTGCTTAGCAAGTTTTTGGTGGTTACAGGCTTTATGAAATTGGGTTCTGGTATGACTATACACATCCACATCTCAATTCCTAGACCCTCACAGAGCTGCTTAAGTGGAAAAGTTTGTCTAACCGTTTCCTGCTTAGCAGAAATGAGCAGGATACCAGTCACAGATGGTACATGGTATTTTGGCTGAAAACCTCATCCTATTCAGCACATCTTTGTTGTGCTTAGCTAATTTTTTTTTCTTAAGCAGCTCTATGAAATTGGGCCACGTCCTTCATACCTATATCCCAAATGGAACTCTAGAGCTTCAGCGAAGTTTTCATCGAGCTTCGTCAGTTTCTAAATCAAGCAAGCACAGCTTCAAGGTGAACGAAGTAAAGTGATCAAGAACTTAAACTCTCTAGTACAAAAGTAAAAACTCACTACAAATGCATAATAACTTTTTGTAATAAAACCCAAGGAAGCAATGCATATATTAGTTTAAATTAGGCAAGGTTTTCTTGTTGTCTCACATTTTAAATATCTGAGCTGTATGAAAATAAACATTTGCAAATGTAGGCGTACGTATTATTAATAATTTGATAAAACATTTACCTGGGATAAGACAAAAACATCACTGAACCTTAGTGAACCAGTTTGGTCAAAGTTTTTTTGTGCTACAATTTTTTTTTTTAAACACCAATCCAGTTTCAACAACTTGGACATATTTTGTTTCTTGAAGACAAGAAACACATTTTTTTATTTACTCTTTACTTTAAAATTTTTTCACAATGTTTCTTCAATACATTAAACAAAACTTACTTTAAACCCCCCAAATCCAATCATATAATTGACATAAGATAATATGTGACAAACTGTTACCGTATGGCACAGAGAATTTGTCACCAGTTTAATAGTCTCTGTTTCCGACAGCCTAACCTAACCAAAGTGGTTTAATTACCTTACCAGTTAGTAAAATTAGTTAACTAAACCAGTTTAGAAGACTAGTTTCCCTAGTGACTCCACCGGCAGGAGACAAACTTGAGAAAGTAACCTGGTTCCCCACCATCAGCTAATTCAACATACTGTCTTGGTGATTACCGGCTACTTCTCCGTACTGCGATAAATGTAGCTGCGAAGGTCAGTGACCTTAACAGGTCATCGAACTTATAGGTCGCTGAACTCTGACTGCGGTGTAGGACGTATGTCTGATTCAATGCCCGGTATCCATTAGTATGACATAACATACTGACTTGCCGTTTACCAGCCGACATAATTACTATAGTTGCGTATACGAATGAAGTCTACATGAACCAGCGTTTGGTGTTCACGACGTCCCGCTGATTGCGTTGAAGAAATGACCAGAGACCCTCCTACCAGCTGGTTCGTGCTCCTTGGGCTACGACAGGAAAGAAAACGAAAATCAAAAAGATGCATACACAAGGCAAGAATACAACTCTGAGAATGCTTTGTTCGTATTCATCTCTGCTTTGAGGCAGATCGTGCACGCTGCCGTTTCAGCTGTTCGCCAAATGACCGCTTTGCCGTTGGTTGATAACTTTGTCACATGGTATTGATACTCCATGCTCATTAGACACAGTCCCTTTTTAAATACTCGGCCCCATCCAGTGCTTGAAGCTCTGTGCCAAAGAAGCGCGGTTTTAAATGAACCAGCAGCGTCCGAGCCAGAACTGTAGCCAAACCCCTAGACACAAATTTCACAAAGCCGTTTACCAGTAAGTATGCTTGAATGCCTAGGAAAAGGAAATGGTCGACCCAATTTTCCCCACAAAATTCATCTCGTTCAGAAGGGCTTTACCTGTTCTTGTTGTAGATCAGACAACATGACCGCCATGGCCTTGTATTTCTGCACCATGTCCTCGTGGTACTCATATTGGTCCTCTTTGATCAAGCGAGCGTTTGCCTCTAATGCTTTACCACACACCTCAACAAATTCCCTATCATTAAAAAAGAAGAAGAAACGATTTGATATGACAGTAAAATGACACCAATGATTTTATTGTGAGAGAGTAAACCCTACCAGGGGCGGGGCTGGGGGATTGGATATGGGGGGTTAAACCCCCCAACCCTAACATACTAATGGGCTGGGGAATGGGGGCATTGGAATTTAAGACAGTACAGTGTCCTAATGATATGACTTTGGCTTGGCTATAGCTGTTAGCTGTAGATACAATGTTAAAAAATACACCTTTGCAGTCATCTAGCCACAGCCAAAGCCAGAGTCGCCAGTGGGGTGCAGTCTGACTGTGTTTAAGGCAGTGTCCGAACAAAGTGACTTCGGCTATGGCTATGGCTTAAGAGAATAGGCCCTTGCGTTATTTCATAGAGTCCTTAAGCAGAAAAAGTAGCTAGACCCTAGAATATTATGCTCACCAAAATATGGTTACCAGCCGAAATACCATGTCACA
>CM021541.1:3551175-3564507 GCA_010994315.2 Pisaster ochraceus | reverse complement strand
GATGCGAGTGTATTTGGCCATCTGTTGACAGGTTGGTTCGGCCATCTGTTGACAAGTGTACTTTTGGCCATGTGTTGATAGGCATTTTTTGGTCATGTGATGATCAGTACAAACCACTGAAAACATAAGGCAGATGATTTTGATGAACATTACGCCCCAAAATAAACGGTCCTGTAAAATTTGTAAAACTAAAACTTTTAAGACTATACTGGTTAACTTTAAACAAGTGCCTTGTACTGACCCAAGTTGTTCCAAGAATCAGAACAAAAATAATAAAAAAATAGATGCAAAAAAAATGTAACTATAAAAATAAAAATGTGTGGCTTACGTAAGCAAGTTGTCATGTGTCAAACCAACTGTATGAATATTTTTTTCAAGGCAAAATAGTGAAATCAACAAACAAATTGTTCGCGGCTGGAATTTAGCTGCTTCTTGTTGTTTTTGCTGATTTAGATTTGGACCACTCATACCAGAAGCCCGGGAAGAAGAGCTGGACGTTTCTCGTCTTTTGATATAATGTGCACCTGTACTCGGCTCACTACTGAGTAATCCTGTTTATTAATAAATATTGACAAACAAACGAGTGGTTTTGATGAGTAAAATATGGATTGAAACAATATATGATCGGATACACAAAGAGATTAGGGCTGGCTCTGCAGTGCATGATGGGAGACAGGTCAAAGTTCACCGTTATTGGAAAGAAACCTTTCTGAGGTTTTTGGAATATAATGATACCATTTTGAGAAGCACCAAGATCTGACCGACACCAGGTTCCCAATTTTATGGCTCCGTTTACAGTAATTACTGTTGACAATTACGTTAAGCAGAAAAATCTATGCTTAATTGTAAGCGTATTTCGCAGGTTGGCAAGGATATATCACTTGGGCGCATGCATTCCAAATTACATGTACAAAGCATTCTCTGCTTACACAGGTAGTGCAGAAAACTTGGAGCCAACTTTATAAGCGGAGAATGGTCACCATAAGCGCAGAATTCTGCGGTAAGCAGAGCTTTGAAATTGGGCCTTGTTATATACGAGTGGGTTTGACAATGGCTATGGCTAGATTACATCTGCCTGGATACTTAAACATCCAAAGAATCCATCAGCCACAGCCATAGATTCTCAATTCAGAAGTAGCAAAAGCTTCAAAGCTGCTGTTATATTCTTAAAAACGTATTCCATAGAAAGTTATCCAAAGCATCAAAGGCTCTCAGTTATCTATAAGCAGCAGTATTCCGATACTAGTAAAGAAATTCATGCTTCCGATGTTGATAAAGTTTGATAAGCTTGTTCCGTTACCTCCCAGTCACCAATAGGATTAAGAATCTCAAGATATATTACAACAAGTAGTTAAGGACTGTTATTTCTCGTTTTCAACGCGAGATTTTGGATCGTTCGGTGGCAGCAGACATACCAGGCAACACATAAAAGAACCTAGAACACTTATTGGTGGAAGAGTAGGGTTTACTCAGTGTTTCTGGTTCACAAAGCAAGCACCCTTGTTTACAGGTTTCCTCAGGCTTGCGAGCTACAGTGATTAAATTCACTTATGAGGCATCCTTGGTTTCATTACCAGAAACTCATTTCCATTGTTTACGTAGTTCTGAGCATGGGCACTTTCCAGAACAATGGTTTTACCTTGCAACTCCGCTGCTACCTTAGCTCCCCAAAATCTCTCATTTAAGCATCCATTTTATTCCTGCTCAAAAGAAAGTTGATTTTGAACATAAAAATAATTTACTCAGAGGCCGTCGCTGTTAGTATAAAAAAAGAAGAAGAAGAGATGTCTGAAGTGATAAAGCTCAAATGTTATTTTGCCGAGATATATTCTCTCCCCGTTTGAGAAAAAGACACACCAACCTTCTGTGGAAGGACTTGGGGAGGGCAGAGACAGCCCCCCAGCACCGAGGGGAGAGTGCTCACTCTTTCCCCCACTGGCGGTAAACGGAGTCTTACGGAAACGTCGTGGGCTTAGGTCCCCTGACGAAGAGGTGGGCGGAGTGAGGAGGTTTTGAAAGGAGGAGGAACTGGAAGGCATAGAGAGGTGGAGGCTACGGAGGGAGTCTAGGAGAAGAAAATGGCGGAACGTGCGGGGATCAACAAAAATGAAAACAAAAATAACGGAAAATAATCAGGAGAAATCAATATTCATCGTGCGAGGTCAAAGAAAATATCAAAATAAAAACTTCTTCGTGCATGCTTTATCGATAACTACACACTTAGGGGGTCAGTCAATGATATTGTTAGTAAGTTAATACAACTTGATCCTGTATGGATAAACTAATTGAAGGATGCAGGGCTGACATTTTAAAATGAAAAATCCTCAGAAGTTAAGAAAAGTTTCCTCTCGGTGTAAAGATAAAAGCTCTGAATTTACAGGTTGCTACATTTGAGAGTAGGATTTGAAACTTTGCATGGTGGAAGTATAACTAAGTAAGGCTTGCGGTAACACCATGTGGATGCTCTTTTGAGTAGTGAAGGTTCTGAAAAGGAGTCGTTAACCACCGGTTCTTTTCAGAACCTACACTACTCAAAAGAGATTCCACATGGTGTTACCGCAAGCCTTACTTAGTTACATTTGAGAGGTTAACAGACTCTCTACATCATTTCAATTATATCAGGTTGGGTCACAACCAGGACAGAGTCCTTCATCTCTGTGATGGTAATTATTTCGTCTTTCAAGAAAATCTGAAGGCGCAGGAAGATCAAAGAAAAATCCAGATAAATCACATGCCTGGACATTTCCCCCCAAGAAGTTATTTACAACTCTATTCAGAGACCTCAGCGGTACAGTAGTAAGGTTTTTATCGACTATAAAACCTTACTTCTGTACAACAGAGGATGTTAAATCCATCAACACTAAGGTTGCGTGACAATCAAAGTTATCAATCACAAAAACCAATCACTTGCTTGTGTCCCTTATCCCATATCCAAGCCCTGAAAGCAGGTGTTTCTGTGCATGAACAACTCTTGAAAAGAAGTAATTGCCAACAGCAACATTTTGAGAGATTTGGAGGCAATAAGCTCCTTTCAGTCTTATTTATGGTCCGGTAAAAAGGCCCATTGGTAAGTTATTAGCAGGACATGCAGGTCATCCAGAAAGCAATAAAGACATGATCAATCAGCCAAATGAATCTAGAAACCATAACAGAAGAAAACACTATGGCGAATCTCATGCCTGTAAGGTCAAAGGTTAGATCAAAGGTTAGAGGGGCGGTCAGAATATCACTAGATGCAATAGAGGGTAAATGAGGTAGGGTCGAAAGTGAAGATACCGGAAGTCTTGATATATCGCTGCCGCAAAGTGTCAACCATTTATACAGGTTTGACATGGATACAGAAATCTAATTATCACACAACAGACCATTAAACATATTGAAAACCTAATTTGCATATCGATCATGTGCCTGTTAGTACCATCGTCGTTTTTCAAAACTGTAAGCCAAGTTAATTTGAACAAATTCAACCTGTGAGCAAACGTCACTCATGAAGTAAGGTGCCATCTCTCTCATCGGAAATCTTTTCTAAGATCTTGTCAAATTTGTGGCTTTTGTACCCCCAAATTTTGTGTTTACGCTAGGATTTTTTATCGTTTAGCAGGTGGATGCTATAATACGTTCATTGCATTCAACTGCCTGTTACATAATGCATAATTAAAGTTTTTGGTAGAATTTGGCAGCCGATTGAATACAAGCTTCGAGACAGCTCGTTCTTGATCGGTGATATTCGGCCATAAATCGGAAGAAAATTTCGAACAATTTTATACGATTCTCACTATTATTAGTTAAATACAATTTGATCAATTCATACATTTGAGACAGAAGAAAGACATTTCTTGATCTGAAAGTTTGTCACATGACCAGTGCAGTTCCTTGCCTACCAGGAAATGCACTGGAATGTACACGGTGTTTCGTCTTGAAAACAAGGTGACATATACCTTCGATACATGTACCTTCTGTTACATATACAGTGAAGATTACTATTACGTAATGTACATGTACAGTTACAAACATGTACGTACAGTGGAATAGCTATTTAACACACATTGGATGCCTTTACTAAAACCTCTGGTGTGGGGGGGAGAAGGAAAGGGGGTACTAAAAGTGGGTGGGGCACCACTTGTAAAGGAAGGAGTAAGTCTTACTGCTGTTCATAAATCTACTTTAATTTTGTGTCCTTTTGATGATTAGTTTGATGATAATTGTATACATGCATTTTATTAGAATTATTATGCTATTGTGTCTCTGCAAATAAAATTTGTTATTTTGTTATACCAGAAGTTATTTTTTAAAGATAAATATTATTATTTTTCTAATGAATGGATTCAAACTTTTCCTGAATTAGGAATTGTGGATCACAATGTTCCTACGACTGTGAAACGCTGGCTAAGTTAACCCTGCTATGGTCTAAAATAACTGTTATTTTTGTACTCTACTAGTATCAACAAAAAGCAAAATTAATATGGCCACATTTTGAGCTACTTTGTAACTTATGCAAATTGAAAGATTATATTATGCAAATTAAATGGTAATTAGGCAGTATGGGCTGTTTGTTGGTGAGTGATGTCTCCAATGATGCTGACCAACCTGACATGCCTAGCCATGAGAGACGATTGATACGGGTGCTGTTGCGATCAGAGCGTGTGCTGCTGCGATCGGACTTAGAGCTGCCGCGATCCGAGCGGCTTATCTCACTGTTTTGCTTTGGAGGTGAAGTGGTCTCGGCGAAACCTGCATATTCATGACCACGTCATACATTATTTAATGACTTCTACCCTACATGTAGGCCCAAGATACATAATTCATGGCACTGTCATGCATTATTCAAATGAGCCATGTGCAGACCGAAACAACCTGGTGGTTGTAATTTGATTTAACTTAGTCATTCATTGCCTGTCTGTTGAATATTCACGACCATTTAAATTAATACATGTCAGCCCAACAGAATATACTGAAAATAAGTTAAGTATTCATCAGACGTATTGCATTATTCATGAGACCTTACACACTATAAATGAAGCCAAACACTATCTTGAAATGCATGACAGATACCTGCCACAAAAACACAACTGTTGTCCAGCAATCATTAATAACATACATATTCATGACTTCATGAATAATTTAAATAATGATTTCAGATGAAAACCATTCTCCAGGAGTACAGTGTAAAAAGGTGTAAAAAAACCCACAACATTCTTCCAACTTAGACTGGTGACCTGCAAAAGAAAACTGTTAATACACGTGGGTATAAAAATGAAACTATCACAAAATGTGACCCTGCAAAGAAAACCTTAGTTTAAATGAATATAGAAAAAGTTTACATCATAGACAAGAGCCTCTTTTTGTCTGTCTCCTTGCATGACCTGATACATGTACAGTACCTAAAATGACGAACAACGATTATGGCAAACTACAAAAAATAAATGTCCCTGCATGATTCCCACGTAAAAAGAAGGGAATAAAAATCTCCCATTTCCCACCGAAAATAGGTTTTTTAATCAAGCACATTAGCCACTATATAGGAGTGCACTGTTTGGTTTGGGTGTATACAGACAGATTTACCCAAACCTAAATAGTGTCATAGTACTGTGTCCACTATATTTCAAAATGGCTTCTGCACCTAAAGTGGTAGTCCACCGGGGAGGGGAGGGGCACAGAAGGGGCCCAAGCCCCCCTCCCCAAACTCTTCTGACACTTCCATGCTTGCACCTGCACAGTAGAGAAGATTCCTCTATGACCCTGTATGTAATTTTTCATCTAGCATGTTAAACAGGAACAACTATAGAACATGTCAGTTGAGAACAATAACAGACGTTATTTAAAAAGGTAAAATTCACTGATAGCATTCTTTAAAAAAGACAAAATTCTTTAAAAAGCTAAGCAAAACTTTCACACACTAATTTCACAACGATTGACAAAACTATGAACGAACAAGCCAACGAGATCTGATGCAGTATTCAGGCAATTCGGAAGAAGTTGAGGCGACAAACTCGAAGAGAAATGCGATAAAAGAGGAAGAATCTTTAGCAACGACTGTACTTTCAAAGCGATGAAAAGATTTGCTGAAAGGATGCGAGTGTGACGTAGAAATAAAATGCGATGAGAGATTCGCAGTCAAAGGTTACACTTAGCATGTCCAGGACAACAATTGATCATGAATATCATTTTCTTCCCCATTTCTAAAAAAAACCCAAAAAACTAAATTCATAATTAAATTAAAAGATTGTACAATATCTGGAAAACCAGTTTGTGTTTTTTTGTTTTATTGTATTCGATAAAATGTGCCACTCCATGCCAAAACCAGACACTTCCTGCCCCCCCCAAAAAGGCGAAAATGTTTTTTTTTTGCTCATCCAATAGATGAGAATAAGAGATTTCAAATATAACCCAATTAGGGCATTTCAAGGTAGTTATTTCTAAACAAATAGAATGTTCAAGACGTCACATCACAGTGATATCGAGGCTGATGTTCTGATTGTTCTTCACTTTTTTCCACCCTTCTCAAGAAGTGCCTGATTTCGGCAGAGGAATTTCACAACTAACAGAATTAAGTAAATCTGTTAAAAAGTTTCAATTCTATGTAAAAAAACCCACACTGAACAATTGTTTTCTTTAACCATTTTAAAAGCTTCAATTTCACACAAAAACAGCTTTCATGATTTCTTTGCCAACTACTACTTGAATTTGATTGAATCTTTAGTCAAAGGAGTACCACATATTTCAGAAAGTAAGAGTGACAATGTGAGACAGGCAGCAAATAACATCAAAAGAAATTGTTCCTCTTAATAGACACAACTCTACATCATCACTGTGCTTTCCACTTTAACATTGACTGTGCAGCTGAGTGAAAAAAAAGCAAGTACAAAAAAAGAAGAAGCTGTAACTCTGACATCTAGATGTGTCATTGATGGAGTCAGGAAACCATACAAAATGGCCATAGTACCCTGGTAACCATCTGATGGTGCCTTGTGGCATTTGATTTGACCAAGATTTTGTTTCTCTCTAGTTTTCTTGTTTTATTCTTCGGGGATGTGAAAGCCTTGTAAAACATCAAACCACAAAGAAATAAAAACAAATAATTAAAAAAAGAAAGAAAATCACTTCAAAATCTGATCACAGAATTGCTCTAACTCTAAGGGCAGAATTGTGATATCAATTTCACAACGAACAATTGTGCAACACCATTGAGATTTTAAGAGTGAATAATGCCTTTAATGTATATCTTTGCTTATTTCCTAAGTTGCATCGTAAACTTGGGTGTGATCTCTGACTAAACGGTGGTTACAGGTTGTATGGCTTCTGACTGGCACCCCAGAACAAAGATACTGACAGAAGCTCAGTTGGTAGAGCACCAGCGCATTAATCTAGAGGTAGCAGGTTCAAGTCCCGCTCCAGAAAATTTTATCTTTGTTCAACCCCAAATTATTGTAAATTTACCTAGTCAGTTTCCCTTGTGGTTTAGTACTTGATACTTGAAACAAAAAGTTACATCCCATTTAGGTGATCCTCTGCTGCGGCTTCCCAGGTTGTAACATAAAGTTGCGTTTGATCCCTGGCTATATGGCAGTATTAGGTTGAATGGCTTCTGACTGGCACCCCCAAGCAAAGATATTGACAAAATAGGGAGACCACCAACATTACGGCTAGATACCCCAGTTGGTAGAGTGCCAGCATGTGAATCTGGAGGTCACAGGTTCGAATTCCACGCCAGTCAATTTTTCTTTGTTCAAACCCAAAACAATCCCCCAAAAGTCATCAACAACATTCTCCGTTTAGCTGCAATTGGCAGAGGTGAGATCATTTTTGAGGACACAAGACAGTTTTCGTTTGTGCTGCATATTGCTCCACTCACAGATTTGATACTAATTTTGTGTTGAACAAAGACAAATTTGACTAGAGCGGGACTTCAACCTCTGGATAAATGTGCTGGAGGGCACAGGTAGAAGTCCTGCTTGAGTAATTTTTTCTTCATCCAACCTAAAATTATTTAAATATTTACCCACTCAGTTTCCCTTGTGGTTTATCACTAGCGATTTAGTTTTACACAATGATTTCAAAGCTGCCAACATTTGTACCTTGCCATCACGGAGATTTCTAGAATTACATTCAACATAACGGGGAAAAGTTTCAATAATCTCTGAGTTTTTCAATTTTTTCATCAGAACATGGAAAGATTCAGGTGGTTTTTTTTCAGGGACCTTTCTGCAGAATCAGGGAGAGTTGGCAGCTCTGTGTGCTATATACATCAAAGACTCGTCAAGACAACATTGAGCATGTACTTTTAAAACACATCGAGTGCGACTAGAAGATGTGCCTACCGGTGAGAAGAGAGAGAGAGACAGAACGAGCGAGAAAAAATGAGGCAAATGTACGGAAGAAATAGATGAGAAAGATTATCAACCAACCTCCGGCACTCATTCGACGCATGTGCTGGTTCGGTAGAGCGGGTATGGATGTGGAATGCCGCACTCCTGTTGAGGGGGTGGAACAGTGATGTGAACAACGAAAGGCGGGTGACAATGTTAGTACAACAACATAATTAGTCAGTATTAGTTATTATTTTGATATTGTTTTACATTTTTTTCTTGTGGGATTTATTGTTTAGAGGGTTGTGCAGTTTTAGGATTGTGCAAAGGAAAGAGTTATCAAAATAAAAATAAGAATCTAGGTTATTCAGCACTTTCAGCCCATCCCTATACACTTAATGGAATATTCCACTGTTTTCTGAATTTATTTTTCATTTTGATAATTACTTTAATAAATCACAGAGACTCAACTGTTTTCTTTCAATTATTTGATAATTCTGCAAACCCTAATCCCCCTAAAATTCCAAAACACAAACAAAAACTGAAAAAGTCTTACTGAACCCTTGTACCAAAACAACCCTCAAATTTCTGTCTCCAGCAAGTAATGATCACAAAACTTATACTAGCAAATTGCAAAGTTTAGCATAATTTTTTACTGACAAGATTTTCATGTACATTTCATTTTTCCACATAACAATATCTACACAAAGAATAAAAACTTCCCAAAAACTAAAATCAAACTTCTTGTTGTGAAAAAAAACCTGATCAATGGAATATTCCACTCTTTGAAGAGGTAAGTGTAAGGAGCATAGAGTTAAGTGCATTGTGGGAAAAAGCAGCATTGTGCATTTGTTGTTAGTGAAGATATAGGTTGGTTAGATTTGCTAAGCTGCTTCAGTTATCAGTTACAGAATCTAGTTGCAAGCATTCTTTTATTTGCCTACCAGCCCCTACCCTGTTAAGAAAAGCGGTAAAAACTGAAAAACTTCCCCCACTCCCCCAAAAACGTTTTTCTTTGAACAAAACAAAGAACCCTGGAGTCCATTTGAAGACACAAAAAACAACATTTTGACAACTCGTCTGACAAAAAACAACACTACCCTTTCTCAAAGGAAACAGGGCTGGAAATGTACACCGGACTGCAGGCCCGAGGCCAGTGTTTTTTTATGGGCCAGTAAACTTACACCTGTGCAAGTCCGACGGACTTGTGTTTTTTTAAAACTGTAATACCCCTCCTCATCTTTAATTTTGTACGTTTAATATGAGTCCAATAAATATATTTATTCAATTCTGTTGAGTGTGAAGGTATTACCCATAAAGACAAATGAGATAAATCTTCTCTTAGTGTATTGTGACACTATGTGGAAATTTCCCCCCCCCCCTTCTCATTTTGAATCCGGTCTGGTAACAAGTGTTCTGGTCCAGTAAAAGTTGTACACAGCAAGACCTGGGGTCTTGTGGATTATTTTCTCTAATTTCGAGCCTTGGGCAATGTAAATTTCAGATAACAATCAATTGTTTTTGTTCAAAGAACTAGTTTATTTGAATGGTTACCTTCTTTCCCCGTTTGAATAAAGTAAAATAACAGGTCTAATAGACATTCAACGTTTTTTCTTTTAAAAAAATATAAACAAATTTTTAAAGAAATAAAACAACTTCTTGATGACATTTAGCCCAACATGACAAAAATACTGGAACAGACTTTCAGCTATGACAGACAACAAAAAACCCAAACAAAGTGACATGTTTAAAAAAAAAATCTTAAAAAAATCTATAGCTACTTTGCGACATTCAGCTCACTACATTCCATTTGGGGTGTCTTGAATCACCAATATCTGATTGACGGAACTATGCGTTGGCAACATTTGACCAATCAAGTACAAGTATTGCAGTTTGAACCAAGCATGTTGTGATTGGTGGAAGATGCTAATGGCTTCTAAAACTCTTGTTTTTTCGTCTGCATCATTCAAAATCAGTCTTAAAAGTCTTTCCTCATTTGACGATAAAAAAGGAAAAAAACCCATAAATAATTACTGTACAACTGCCAAACTTTACTTCAAAAATGTTCTAAAAGAAGTTTAGTCCATTAAAAAAATAAAAAAATAAAACACATATTTATAATTGCCAAAATTTAATTCAACAATTTTCTCAAAAGATTTATGCTGTGAAAGTGTTTAAGATGTTTTTAAATGTGAGAAATATTTTGTATTGCCTTTTCTTTGGGAAAAAAAGTGATATGTCTCAGATATTGAAGCAAGACCCTCAACACGGAATCCATAAAAGACCGTTTAACAAGCGAAAAGTAGAATAGAATCATACTGCAACTTAAACCAAGCGACAATCAAGTATAAAGCAGCTTGCACTACAGTGCATTTGGTCTACGGCAGTCCTGCTCACTTAGCCTACTCTCAAAACAAAACAACTTAAACTTTAGCCAGGGTAAAAGAAAAGGAGGGGGGGGGTGGGCATGCAAAAAAAAAACCTACAGACCACGTGTTGGTAATGATGCGCGTTCACGTAAGCGTGTTTTTGTCCAATCAAAAGTGATTATCAAAACAAAGGAGGTAAACATTCGCTTATTGTAAAAATGTTTAAGAATAAACTTGTTTTGTTTTTTTCTGTCACAACATCACTCTCTTCTCAACCATAAAGGCAGTATACAGGATTGGTCATAAAAAAACACATCATTGTTTAATTTTAGTCTAAAAGCTTTATGATGATGAATTTCAGAAGCGTTTTGAAATATTTCCCTCTGAAATGAAGTCATATTTGAGAAAGATGTATCTGAAAACCTGAAAAACGAAACAGCTGATTTCAGATGTTCAACCAAAATTAAGGACGATGTGTTTACATGCTGAAAATTGGGCATGGTTTTTCACTATTTTCTCCTGACTCACACAACGGTTTTAGCCCAAATTTTCACAGGTTTATTATTTCTCATATATGGTTGATCACACAAAACATGAACACTGTCTGCGACTTTTTTGTCAACTCTACCAATCCTGTATAATACCTGAAAAGATTCATGAAATTGATTCAATTTCTGTTGAGGGCAGTAACATGTCTCTTTAAGTTCCACCTAGATTTCAGATTAGTATTTATAATGATTTATTTATCCGTTATTAACGTGATCAATGTATATGATCTGGACTCATGAAATTACAAATAAACATCAATTACTCATGCACCTGACTAATATTGCCGATAAATGGTTAACGAATTTGACACTGTATGGTAAAAATGTACGACTGTTAACGAACAGGATATTGTGTAACAAAAGAAAAAAAAAAAAAGATTGATTGATTGATATCTGGTTGCTACGGTAAGATGAATGAAAACGATGAATTGAGAGAGGAGGATGGTGATGCTTGAAGATGTTGAGATTGGTTGCCGCGGTGACTAACCCTGACAACAAGACATCTTGGAGTGGAAACTTGCTATATGTTTTTTAAAATGACGCTTCCAGAGCAGTATTTACTTATAAAGTTACTTCCATAATACAAATTTGTGTTAACTCGCTCTGGTGTTTTTAATCAATTTTTTTTATTTTTTTTATTTTTTTGTGGGGGGGGATAGGTTGCCTCAGAATTGCAGACGATTCTGCTTGGTTACACACAAAACTGGGTTTTCCTTGACATTTTCAGTGATTAGTCAAGGTGATCAGTTAGATTGTCAGTTCACCAGTGTGTCAACTTTTTCACTTGTCCATATTTCGTATTAGATAGGAATGCTTTTCAACGTTGAACAAGCCAGCTGGACCCCCTGGAGAGAATTTTGACTGGTCCTTAGGTATTCAGCGAGTGGACCACTGTTAAGGGAGAGTGAGCTAGAAAGCCAGGGTTACCCTTAACATTTCCAGTGACTGGCCAGCGGAACCAGTTTGCTCATCATTTAACTGGTCCCCCAGCTTTTTCACTGGTCCATATTCTAGACTAATTTGGATGCTTTTTAACACTGAACTAGTCAGACGGACCACTTGGGCGAGAATTTTGACTGGTCCTCAGGTATTCTAACTAGCATTTGGCCAGCGGGCCACTGCTAAGAATGCCGTAAAGTGCGATGTGATTCGCTACAATTGTACTTATTCTTGTTGTATTTACACCCAGAAATTGTTTGTTGTACCTCCACTCCAAGATGTCTTTATTATGCTGATCACCTATTGAACAATCCTGACACTATGGTACACCAGGCAACAAATAGAAAGAAAGAAACAAACAAACAGAGAATAGGGAACGATTCCAGCAACCCATACATGACATAAACCAAGAGGCCGCTACCAAAAAAAAAAATTAGACGCTGTACCAAAATTCCTTGCCATGGAACTCCCCACGCTGAAGGAATGTGCTGCAGAGAGAATATCCGTGATCAGAAAAAGGAAACAAAACCCCAAACGCCCCGAAAGACAAAGTTGGGAAGGGAAGAAAAGAGGAAAAAAAGGTTTTTGTTATTGAAAAGAAAAATTGAGCTGCTTTGAGATGCTGACTGCTGAAATGGAAGGCATTTTTTTTATTTTTCAAAAATAAAGTTTGATTAGTAGCAAATTTCAGACCAGAATTTGAGATTGAGTATGATCTTTTTCGACAAATGAATAGAATGGATACAAGATGGAATTGAGTTTTATGTGTAGTTCGGCGAACATGATTGGTATAAGAGTCAAGACTCTTCATAAACAAGATGAGTGGATAACTCTGACGTGGATAACTCTGATAAATTTTAACAGATGAAATTTTTAGAAACTACACAAGTCGTCTATTTCACAGAATCCTCTCTCATTATTGAAAGTCGAGAGTTTGTGACCCCAATATAGCGGTCTACTTGAATCGTTGTCATCAGTCAATCACCCATACTCAATCTCAAAAATATTTGTCCCGACATCTTGGTGCTTTTTCTGCTCGATTGGAACGGCTAAAAAGATTAAGCTGCCATTTTTCACCAACTACCTTGCAGCTGAGGAAGGAAGTGCTTAGTATCGGGGGAAGCACTGCGTAAGTACACCATTACTTAGAAACCAAGTTCAAAATAAAAA
>CM021541.1:3484355-3494950 GCA_010994315.2 Pisaster ochraceus | reverse complement strand
AGGAATCTGATAAATATCTTTCAATTCTGTAGAGTATCTAATTACACTTACACATAAGACAAATGAGATGGATTTTCTCTTAGCGTTTGTTCGACTCATTTTGATTCTGGTCTTGTAAAATAACTTCTGGTCCAGTAAAAGGTTTGAGCTACAAGCTCTGCGGACTTGTGAATTTTCCTTCCAAATTCAAGCCCTGCTAACCATTGTGCATATCTTGCTATAAACCTTAATAAAGAGTAAGGGTAACTACTTGCTGAGGAGTTAGTAATCAAGAAATGTGATCATTATAACACCCATTGTCAAGACCTGCATTGGTTGACCGTAAAGAAGCACATCGTGTACAAACCAAAGAGTTTTATATAGGAACTAGAGGGCGCACTGGTAACGCGACGGGACCACAAGGAGACACGCGTGCCATTTTGTACGAGGGCAACATTGAATACGAAGTACACGGTGTGCTTGCTAATATACACGCTATGCGGTCTAAAAAACGCGGGGTTTTGTTATTCGTTTCAATAGAGGATGAACACACTATGTCATGATTTATTGTCCAAAGTGAAGGAATATAATTCTAAAATATTATATTTATTTGGGGATCACATAGTTCTATAAACGGTCTTCACTGGCATTCATAAATTTCACAGTAAACCCTTTCATTATTAACCATTGCTCTGTTGCAACACGCACCACTAATAATCTAGACACAAACATGTTGTTTTTTGACTGCTTACGAAATGGCCGCCGGTGCCCTTGTCGGGCCGCGTAACTAGGCTAGTGCGCCCTCTAGTTCCTATACAGGATATTTTTTACCATTCAAAGCTCTCGACGGCCAAGCACCAAACTAGATGTGATCTTAATGCATCAAGGAACATTTTTCGAACTCTAAGATCAACTGCTGCCACCAATCCAGTCTTGATTGGCAATGCTAGTTTTGGTATTAGTCACCTGTAGAGGGCACAACATCAACCCCATCGGAGGGACGTCCTTTAAGCAAGCCTGCGAACCTTTTTCAAAACTTGCTTTGTTCCAGATGGTTGTTTGATATACAGATATCTCTTCTCCAGTAATTTGTATTAAATAAATACATAATTTGTATTTATTTATTTATTTATTTATTTTCTTTGTTCTAATGTTCCTTCTTTTTTACGGGACCTGCTCTTTTAGATAATGATTGAGTTTGCTTTGCGGCAATCACGAGGCTGCTGTTTGTTTTTCATATTTCCTCATACCTTCGTTTTTGTAATTCTTGGTCTGATTGGTATGTATTCAAATGTCTTTTAAAGCCTGAATGAATAAATAAATAAACAAACTCTGATATATTTTACGAAGCAACAAATTTACCAAGATAAATCTCAAGCCGAATCCAGCCGAATACCCAGCTCATCCCCCCAGGTCAACTTTCATAACAAAGCATGTCTGTATCAGACTGTAAGACCCTCCTTGACCTCTGAGTGACCTCGAACGACCCGACCTTTAAGTGATTAAGTTCCTAACCCCTGGTGTAATTTTGAGAACAACCAGGCACATTGTAGGTATATTTATGTATGCATGTAACTGGGAAGCGTGGGTGTGTACATTGTACATGTACATTCATGGAGGTGCATTACAGGTTTTCCTGTAGTGAATGCCTGGAATTATAAACAGTACCTGGAATGCCGGTTCAAATTTAAGGCAGGATTTTGTAGATAAAGGGGCCGTGCAGAATAATCAATGTTTGCAAGTTTCATTCTTTCCCCCTCCAAATTTATTTGATCCACCCATCCAAGTTGTTCATTAAAAAAAAGTTATCACAATATACTTCTGTGCACTATAGAATATACACTCAATGCGTAATCACTAAATGTGCATACTTTTGCATGCAAAACGCAAACCCACACATGCACGTGCGTCAGTTTCAACACCAACAAAACCTCTACAATTTTATTTTTCCCCACAGTCCCGCACAAGCCTAGTCTTGGTGCAAGATGTTCTTATACGTAATTGTCAGTGACCAAACGCTGCACAACATGGCACGATCAACACTGCATAAACGACGTGACTTTTTCACTGATAGAGGGCGTTCGCTATTTACGTATGACGGGTGATGGACGAAATTTAAGTTTCCCTCACGGCGCCAACTATCGTTTGATGGTTTGTGCATTTAGAGTGTGCAGAAATCCCGATAGCTGAGCGATAAGGAACAACAATGTCTTGCACCAAGACTTAAATAAGCCTCACACAATATCAGCCTCCAAGAGGCTTCAAAAAATTAGGAATCAAAGACTTAACACGCTAGTCATGTCTTTTAGACATACATCACTTCCTTCATGTAATTACAATACTTCCGAGCGCAATCATAAACGCTGACTGTCATGAAATGCACAGCGGGACTTTCGAGCATCCCAAATTAGAAATGAGCAAGACCTGTCAGAGGTCCTGCCGGACGCTCTTTTTCAGATGCCGCTAATCTTGACAAGGGGATCTCCAATTAAATGAACTGTCACAGACTGAGCGCAGAAATTTGTCGGACAAAAGTATTCGAGACCAGCTTTCTTTTAAACCGGTTAGATTAAGGCAAATATTGATTTAATTTTGTTACATTTTGGTGTGGAAAGGAGGTTTTTTTCTCTAGTAAGGTTTTTATAAAAAACATAGTCAAAAAGGTCAAAGTTTTTTTCTTGACTTGCCTAGTAGAGCTCTCACAGTTTGCCAGACCCTACCACAAAGTAAATTATTTTGGCATTTTATCACAAACCGGCAAACCCTAACCTCAAAGCAATTATTTTAATAACCAACTGAAAAACTGTACGTTTACAACCAGTTTCTGCTGGCTTAAAAAAGAAAAGAAACTGAAATGGAAAAATACCAAATTGGAAAACTCAAATGATTACTAACCGCAAAGAAATCGATGAGTGGCGAAGTGGGCGGAGCTGGTGATGAAGGGGAAGGAGGTAGTTCCTCCTTGATTGGCTCGGGCGCCGAGATGCTTATCTTCCGTCCGTTTCCGATTGTCAAACCGGGAGATTTAGCAGATGGTCTTTGGGGAGTGTTTTGGGCGGTGATCAACTCAAGTTTCTCCTTAGATGTCGCTCGTGAGATCTGAGTGGACGATTGGTTACTCGTTCGAGCGGCTGACTGAGCTAACAAAATCCTCATCGTCGCTTCGGCTTTGTGGATCGGCATTGTGTTGACTGAGCTTGATTTCTTACATGGGAGTTTCACCGTTATGTCTCGCTCTCGTTTCTCTGAAGCAGCTTTTCGCAAGATGGCTCGTGGTGGGTCAGGAATAACGGAGTTCAGGTCAGGCGTGGATGATGATCTCGGTGAGATGTTTTGTGACTCAATACTCGTTGGCCCGGATGAGACATCAGGTTTTGATGAACTTGCCATGAGACTTTGCCTCGGTGATATTGTTGGTTTGACTGCACATATTTTCTGGGGCTGAATTGGTTCGGTAGATGTGGATATGTCCTTTTGCGAAACTGAAGTTTGGACTGCATGGGTTGATGTGGGTGGTAGTCTCGGTGAGACATTTTGTGACTCAATACTCGTTGGCTCAGATGAGACATCAGGTTTGGACGTACATGTCACGACACTTTGCCTCGGTGATGTAGATGGTTTGTCTGCACTTGATTGTTGGGGCTGAATTGGTTGCTTTGACATGGATGTGTCGTTCTGGGACACAGGTGTTTGGTCTGCATTTAGACCCCGCGGCAATGGAGCTGGCTTTTTGGGCCCGCTCGAAATTGATGAGTTCCTCGGAGATGCTGAATTACTTGGAGCTGCTGAGGTTATTGGAGACGCTGAGTTTCTTGGAGATGCTGAGTTTCTTGGAGATGCTGAGTTCCTTGGAGATGCCGAGTTTCTCAAAGCTGCTGAGTTCCTTGGAGATGCCGAGTTTCCAGAGGATACTGAGTTTCTCGGAGATGCTGAGTTTCTTGGAGATGCCGCATGGCCAGACGATGTTGAGTTCCTTGGAGATGCTGAGTTTCTTGGTGATGCCACATGGCCAGACGATGTTGAGTTCCTTGGAGAAGCTGAGTGGCCAGATGATATTGAGTTCCTTGGAGAAGCTGAGTGCCCAGATGATATCGAGTTTCTTGGAGAAGCTGAGGTTCTTAAAGCTACTGAGCTTCTTGGTGAGACCGAGTTTCTGGGAGACAATGAGTTTCTCGGAGACAATGAGTTTCTAGGAGAAGCTGAGTTTCTCAGAGCTGAGGAGATTGACCCCCGTGATGATGAAGATGAAATTGAGCCTCTCTTAGCTGAATCTATGTTTAGTGAGCCGTCACATGAGCTCTGCTTAGAAACAGTTCCCTTCGATGAAGTCACAGATCCGGTTCCGACTGTGTGTTTTGTAACACTTGGCTTGGTTTCGCCCGAGAAGGATCCGCGCTTTGTGGCAATGCCGTTTGGAGTCCTGGCCGGCTTTACTGGCGCTTTGCTTAGTGAGCCACATGATCCTTGCTTTGAAATCGTTGATTTAGTGGATGCGTGAGTGAGTCCATGCTTTGTGACGTCTGAACTGTGGGCTCCACTTGAAACTCTTGTTTTTGTCGTTCCAGATTCGTGCTTCGAGGACTCAGTTTGTGACCCTCCTGATCCTTGTTTAGAAACAGCTGTTTTAGTTCCTTCCCCCGACTGCTGCTTTGGAACATTTGGTTTTAGAGCCCCAGAGGGAGGCAGACTGTTCAAAGTTTTGCCATTTTGTAAACCATCAGTTGAGCGTTGTCGAGCCACAGGTTTTTTTGTTGCTCCAGTGCTCCCTTTTGCATGAGCTGCATGACTTTGAGAATGCGGCACCGTGGGATGTTTTGAAGCCGTGGTAGTTGATGTCGTTGATGTCGTTTTCCGCACTGCGATCGTCGGTTTCAACGCCCCGCTACTTGTCGAGGCCACGCCAACTCTGGGCATCATGGCTTTTGCTGGTTTTCTATCCACAGCATTAGACGACATGATGGTGAATCTCCACTAGGCTATCAACTCAAAAATAGTCACAACTCTCACAACAATATCCACATGAGGAAATCTAGTATTTTTTCTTATCTCCGCTGTGGATCTTTGCAATGACACACATGTCACAGTGTGGTACAGTTACCATATTGCTCCCTCGCATGCACAAAGTAGTCTTTTCTATTAGTCACCCGAGACAGCAATCGAAGCCACTCTACACGTCACATTGCTGACACTTAAGGGTAACATTACACAGACTGCTGGAAAGGAGACTAATGTATGCCTTGACATTCAGGGTAGCATATCACAAACAGGCTGGAGCGAAAGACTAAATCAACCACGGGTGTAGCCACTCATAAATATCACCCAATGGGAAAACTAACACGCTATTAATATTTGTTGACTGCCGTTCATGTTTTGTGGTTCTTACCTGGTAGAAACCGACGTCTCGTGTTTCAGTCTGAACGTTACCCCAACTCAGGTCAAGCGATGATCAAATGTGCATACTGGGAGTGTAAACACACTGACGAAGGCGATGTCAACAATGCCGTGTTGTTAAAAACTTAATCCTTTGTACTAAACAAAGACATCCCCCATCGACATGTCATGATATCTACACAACAGTAGCCTGAAATGGTATGCAACCCACTCACTGTATTTATTTCCACACACTCCAGCAGCGATTTGTCAATGTCCATCCGAAAATGTGTAAATCACAGACTGAGCTTCAAGATGACAACGGTGACTTGGTTTATCTGAATATTGATAACAATTTTTTCAGTTTGCTGATTAATATTATACTTCTACTAGGCGATCTGGAGTACTTGGTTAATAAATGACTTCAAATAATCAGTCCACAAGCGATGACCACAGAGTGCACAGCCAGCGATAGAGACACTGAGTTCGGCTGAAGAGTTCACCACCAATGGCCGCCTTCCTGTTTGTGATTCCACAATCCACACTGTTATCAAATTCCTGGTTCATGTATTTCCTGATTCAGTGGTAGTGATCCAACACACAAACACACAGACAGAGCTCTGTAGCTTATACACTGCGACAGACCTTGTAGTAGCACTGCATGTGGTAATGTAGATCAGTGTCTCGTCATGCACACATCTACTACACTCATCCTCAACCATACATGTACATCAAATGCAACGTACATGTGATTGTGAATGAACCGTACATTCAGTATATATCCCTTGGTTGGTACACACTCCCAAGGTTACCAGCCCACTGTCTAGTTGTTCCAGAGAGGTTACCATGGCAGTTGAAACACAAGTTCAACAGTGACAAATTGTTGAAATGGCTGGAGGTGTATTTAGCCAAGTGCTCACTCCACACAGTTCTCTGCACTGTAACAGGAGTCAAGAACGCAGCAGGAAAATATCCCCAGCCAAGCTAGGCTCCGACCATGTGCACAAATACATGTAAAATGTATGTATGTATTGTGCAGTTTACACACTATCATACATGCATCATGATCACAACTTTGCTCTATGATCACACACAACATATGAGATAATCATTTGCAGTGGTGTTGATATCACAGCCAGCCAACTAGCAGCCCAGCGTTTGTTCTTGCCTTGGGAAGGCTGTTCACGTATCATCACCTCCCAGGGCAGGAGTCACACTTGCACTCCTGCTGATTGCAGTGTGTATAATAATGCCCTGTCAGGCGCTCTTGCCCCGAAGTTAATGCCCTCACCCAATTTATTACAGTCACTAAAGCCACTAAGCTGGTCCAGCTGTAGGGAAACTCAAAACTCCTGACTGACTGCTCATTGTGCGCTGGAAGCCACAGATGTTGCAGTGACTAAAAAAGAAGAAAGAAAACCCATCCCTGCTGCTTGGGGCGATGATTACTTAAAGGGCAATGCATCATTGTCTTATGACAGAGTAAATTCATTCTCCAGTTTTCACACCAACAACCATAGAGCAAGAGACCTAACCAATCCTGTGAACATTTTTGTGACTCATTTTGAAATTGACAACTAAATATTCATGCTTTGTCAGGAATTTAGCGCACATTTGTCTTCAAGCGCACATTCATATCTGTGCTATTTTTTAAATAGCAGCAACTCGAACTAGCAATGGGGATTTTGGGCATCTTCAAATGCTATTTACTCGACTTTCTTTGACAATATTTAAGGTGGAACTATTTCTCATCAAATTCAGCAGTGGCGTTTCAGTGAAAACACAAACATTTGGTTCCTGTTTTGTCACCAAGATTTTGAGCATAAACTTCAAGTTGCATTTTGGCGATGGTTGAAATCAAAAGAAGCAACAATGCTTTTTTTGTGGGTCTTGAATTCCTGACTTTGATAATATTTCAGGCGAAAATATTTCTCTGGAGGATAGGTACTGGCAGGCCTGGAAATTTCATCCTTGAGAGGGCAAGGCCTTTTTCACTTTGCAAAGGGCACTTCCATTGGGAAAATCTTATAGTCTATGGGGAAACTTTTAAAGGGACACCAAGGCCAAGACCAGGGGCAACAAAGACCATGGCCTCTGTTTAATTCCAGTAACTAGTACGAGCTTAAAAATCAGCGAGCTTTCGGATATTAGGACTCATGGATTTTTGTTCCTCCGTGATGATACGGTGGTTTGTCTTGAAGACGGATCTGAGCAAAACGTCAGTTGTGGCGCTTCCATTTCTAGGATGACTTTGACGTGCAGAGGGATCTTGGGCCTGGACTAATGAGCCATTACACTGCACGGTGCATCTGTTTTTCACATCTCAAAGATATCAGGCATATATAATGCGGATGGCTGCTTTTATTTGTACAACTGAAATGTTAAAGTTCAGTTGTGTACAAGACAACATAGCTGGTTTCGTGGCGACAAATCCAGTACTTTCTCAAATAGATTGTTTTTATACTTGGGTCTCAGAGCTCAAAGTTTACACCGCACATCAGGCCCAAGGCCAGAGATTTTAACACTGGGCCAGTAAACTTAAGACCATACAAGTCTGGCAGTCTTGTGTTTTAATTATTTTTTTTAATTGATAAATTTGTTATTTACAAATTATTACCACAGTTATTTTAGTTGACAAAATAATGTTCAAACGTTGACATTGAGTCTGGATAAGCATACTGTGTAGCATATTGTGATCTCACTGTAAATGAGTTGTTTGTATTGATGTATAAATAACTCACTATTATTTTAACTGAATTTGCTTGTTTTAATGATGTGCACAAAATTGCTCTTTACCTATGACAGCTGCTTAAAGACAAAACACAATCTGAGAGTGAACAGGAATGAATTTACTCTTCCGAAACCCACAGATCTCAGAGGCACAATGAAAACGCCAAGTCCTTTGACTGGATGTCACACGCTACACACGTCACTGTTCGTGCATGCATTCTTCGAACGATTCTGTTGCGAGGATTCAATTCACAATAGTGACGTCTACAAAATATTCTTGGCGGCGTGGGGGGGGGGAGGCGCTGGAGTTTAAAGCAACTGACTGTCAAAGTGGAGGTTGCTTTTTTCAACAATGTTTTTCGTCATACTGTTTTATGTTTTTATTGTTTATATAAAATGACTGTTAAAAAAAAAAGCCATTGATACAAATTTCTCTTTCCTCCATACTGGTGTTACATTATTCAGGCCTGATACTGAATGGAGGCAGCGGAGACAACGGGAAGACCTTTCGGGTAGGTGGCAGCACACTTACCAATCACCCATTGTTCCTGGAAATGAGTGAATTCCACAAATTAATGCGCATGCTCACACCTTTGTAAACAATGGAAAATTACCTGGTACTGTAAGTCTGCAGCCACCTAGCGTTTCCGTGCCACATTGCCTTGGTGCCCTTTGAAATATTCCAGTACAAATTTAGATCTCTTATCAAACCACCTTGCCCTTACAACATCAAAGATTAAGGCTTGATTAATTTGACACTTCCTTGTATGGAATCTTGCCCAATTCTTGGCTGTTCCTACGCACATTCCCTGGACCAAATTGACCATATTTTTGACCGCATGAGGGCGCTGTCATCAGAGAAAGTCTTGCATCACAATAGCAGTTTTAGCTTATTATAATTGCCTGTTTGTAGTTTTCTTGCACCAATGAAGAAATACATAAAAAATAGCGCTAAAAAAGTGAAAAAACCCTGTTTGTTTACTTGTTTTTCATCGTGTGAAATTTATCCACATACGCCCTCACGTGGTCAAAAATACGGCGAATTGAGGCTGGAAGCACAAATAGTCTGGTGGCTTTTTGTACAACAATGAACAGGCACATTTGTATTAAAGGGAACTTTTCAATGTCATCTGGATTGTTTGGGATTAGGACCCAATTTCCTGGAAAAAGCTCAAGCACCAAAACTTGTGCTTGTCAGTACCAGAAAAAAAGTTACCAACTAAAAAAAGACCACGTGATAATATGTACCATTCGCAACTGATTTCCTGCTCATTTTTGCTGGGCAGAGAATTCCTCAAGCATTTTCTGTCTGCTTAAAGCAGCTCTACGAGATTGGGGCCAGACCTACATGTATTAAGTAGCATCCTGCTGTGTTGTGGCTTCCTTTGGACATTTATTTTAATTTCAAGATAAATTTGCAGACGAGCACAGATGGGACTAATGCCGATGGGAGTTAGTTTTAATGAAATCATTAGGGAGGGGGGGGGGAGATGTGATGATAAACAGATGCGGAAATATAGGATTACGCCATTGAGTCCATCATTAATGGCTGATACAGAGACAGAGTGGAAATCAATCATCATAAATGATTACAAGGTACATTCATTTGTTATATCAGCCAGGCATTCTTCATTACAGCGGACAGATCAATCGTCGTTTGTTCATTAAATGTGCAAAGTGTTGCCAAAAATGGAAACCGAAGTAACACAAGCTATATATAGCCTAATCGTTTAAGACTATCCCCCAATTTATGAAGAATCTTCAAGCATAGATCAACGATGCCACATTTAAAAATACGGAAGGTGATGACAGCTGGTACTTTGCTTTTAGCTCGGTGCCCAACCTCCTGAAACTGAAAGTATAGTTTACAATCCGCAGAAACACATAGGGAGACAATTGATGAAATGAGTCTGTCGATAGCTTCGTTTAGTAATCGGTACCCTGTAGCCAACGGTACCCTGTAACCAATGATACCCTACAGCTAATGTCCGTGAGCGTCAACCGATCTCCAATAGACAACCTCAAAGAAACCTTATCCGTGTGGTGTCTGACGGACTGAGATGTCTGAGCGGCTCATTTCACTTAGACAATAACAGCTCAGGATGTTTGGTACCATGCCATTACAATCCACTCGAATATTTTAATCAGCCTCCTCCTGTCCGACCATACAATCTAATCCACTGTGGTTTTAAAATGAAACTACACCTGCAATGTGACATCATGTGGTGCATCCCCCTATGTACACAGTACTGTTCACAGTCAACCCTCTTACTATCTGACCGTTCAATAGGGGCCTATTATTCCACTGTGGTTTTAAATGAAACCATAACTGCAATGTGACATTATGTGGTGAGTGCACGGTGCATGTAAAAAGTTTTGTGCAAATTGTCCTGGCCTGATCCCCGGTGCCTGGTTTTGGAGAACCCTTGACATGCATGTATCTAACAAACCTGGAATTATACGGAGGCCATGGAGGCCATGGCCTCCGTTGCCCCTGGTCTTGGCCTTGGTGCCCC
>CM021541.1:3446685-3456728 GCA_010994315.2 Pisaster ochraceus | reverse complement strand
TTAAGGTGCTTATTAATTTCTACGACAGGTATGCAGAGATATTTCAATTGTGAGACAAATTTTATAAAACGGTACCTTGTAAGGGTTAACAAGGTGCTGTGGCACAATCTGTTACTAAACACATGGGCCCAGCTGCTTCAAACTCCTCCCTTGTGAAGGGTGCAGCAATTATAGAAAAAGTGTCAAGCTCAAGGACACAAGAACCATGACCGGGACTTGAACCCAAACCAAGTTGGGTAATGGGTACAGTGTGTAAAGCAAACTCAACCAAACACTTGGGTACCAACAAGATTCCTCAAGGATCCAAAGTGCCCGGTTTCCTAATGAGAGGTGACCACAGTCCCATATGTGTAGACTTCCCTGCCAGTCAAATTCGTCCTCAGGGCCTTCAATAACTCTTTACATTAAACACATTAAAACAGGTGCTCTGTACACACAGCTGGCCAAATTGTCTCACTGCAGGTACATGTACTTAGTATGCAAGTGAAGTGCTGGGAACAATTTCAATGAAGCAGAAGATGGTGCTTAGCAAATTTTTCAGCTAAGTGGAAATAAGCAGGGAACCAGTCACAATAAAAACAAATATTGCGCTGTAATTTGGTTGGTTACCCATTTTTGCTAAAAGTAAGATTTGCTGTGCAAAGCAATTTTCTGCGCTTCAAGAAGTTAAGCCCTAGACCCCAAAGACATGTTAAGATTAAATTGGTTACCAGTCAAAATGTCAAGCGATCAAATAATTTTTGTTCAGCAAAGAACTACTTCTTAGTTTCTCTCTACCAGGATGTTGATCATGAAAGAACCAGACTCTTCATAAACTTTTTGTTATAGAAATGCAGTAAACCCACTGATGTCATCACAATAAATCTTGGTTGTGCAATTTTGGCAGTCTGTTTACCTACAGTGCAGAGCGCATTTTAAGCGATGCTTGTGCGCATTTACATGCTCGCCAACATGTGCATTTTTACTCCCAAAATGGCAGACGCTTAGCAGGATATCAGCGCAAAGGGTCTAAAGGAACTACAGTTTAATTTACTCCATAAACTTCCCCATCTTAAGTGGTTTCTGACCTCCACTATTCAACACATAGTGAATTAGAAAAGTGACTGCGTCAAGTGTTTGTGAAGGTGCATTGTTGAAGGCCCCTTTCCAACTGCCTGGTGTCAAGAGGTGACTCCCTCACTGTACTACGGTTCCACCATACAGTTAAGAGAGAGGGTAAATATTGCCACATGTTTGTGAAAAGTTAGGGGGTTTTGTGTAGTGTCAAACCCATAAACAGGAACTGCTGGGTGTAAAGAATCTGTGCTCGAATATAAATTGGAGTTGTTTGAAGGAAACTTATTGACTGTTGCACAATCTCATGGAAGCAAATCAGAGGCCAATTCGTATTAGTTGTTTACTGGTGAGCACATGTTTTTGCTAACTATTAAGCCCAAATTTACCTGACGTCATCACAGAGTTGCACCATTTTGGGGGTCAGTTTTCCCCAATGTTTCTGTAAATCAGCATTTCAGGTGAAGCGTGTGCATTCACGTGCTCACTGTCCTGCAATTTGATTTCCAAAACACAAACCATGGGCAGACAGTAGCCATGTGTGATGTCAATGTCACACCCAGAAATGCCATGTTTTCTTCTCATAATCACGGAATGACTTGATACCGTTGGAGACATTACAGGACTGATAAACATTACTTATCGGCAAATTCGTTTTACTAATGAATATTCTGAGCACTCACTGATAAAACAAGTTTTGCCGATCCTCAAGAGAAATAAAGCATGTACGGTAGATGTTTACATTTTTAAAAACTACATTTACACATCTGTCAAAGTGGTTAAAACTGCCTTTTGAAGAACTCAAACATCACAATCATTTCACAATAGAAATTGAAATACATTAACCCTAAAAAGCCCTTCAATATCCTCTTTGCCAAAGTGAAGGAATTAGGGGGATTGGAATTTCAGGGCAATCAGCAATGCAGTAGAGAAGGATCCAGAAGGATTTGGGCCATATTGGGTTTCTCTGCTGTGAGAGGATTTAGAAAGATTTGGGCTATATCAGTTTGTTTTTTTATACACATGAGGAAAATTGTTGCGGGATGGGAATGTAATGATGAAGCCTGTCACAGCGGGAGGATTTAGAAGTAGTTACATGTTCATGTAGGCCATTAGTTATATTAAGGAAAACCAGTCAAGAGGATTTAGAAGGATTTGGGCCCTTTGACTTATAGCCCTTAACTCTTGGCTTCTGAAGGGTAGGAAGATTTTGGTATGTTTAAGCAAACGAGCCTAGCCTATCATGGCTTAACATGCAAAAATACCTCCCAAACATTGTAAACCGTGTTTTGTTGTTTTCACTTCAACACGACCACCCAATGTGATGAATTCTTCAGAGGCTGATTGTTTAGAGTGTTTGTTATTAAGACAAAAGGATGGGAACGACCTCTAAAATCAAAAACATACCCCTTTAAAGTTATTGTACAGCACGGAGTGTAGTGTGGGATATTACACGCCATATTGTCTGACTAGTATTAGTCAAGTCAACAGTCTTACCATATCAAATTGTCTTTCCCACTTCCTAGTGTTTAAATATTCCATGAACAGTTTACTTTGGACAACGCCCAATCGGTTTCATTCATGTGAAAACACTACCGAGATTTTTGTTTACAAACCACAGAATATCAGTATGTGAAGATGGTCTATAAACTTTGTTTTCAGAGCTCACCCTTAACACTAGCCAGGCATACATTGTCAATTAAGAACTGCTATGGGCTTGTACACACCACTTCTCAACTTACACTGTGGGCTACTAATACATGTAACTGAGCAACCTTTGTTAATAACAATTGGGTTTTTTTTAAGTGTTAAATTTTTTTGAGTGGGGAAGTGAATCATATTGATCAATAAAATGGTTGTGATCACTACCATTTGTACATCGGAAAATAGCCTACATGTTTAATGTTTGATACAACACTCGTTTGAAATTGTGGCTAATAAAATTTCCTGAAGACAAGTAAAAAGCACAGTTTACTAGCCCCGTGGGGTACTTTACTTAAGCTTCTATTAAAAGCGTAATGCCTGTATTTCCCGAGTATTTTGTGCTGTCATTAAATCAAACTCAAAAGACGGCACTGGTATACTATGTAGAAGTTTCTGTGTTGATGACGTAGTCAGTCCTTTTGAACTTCAGCCTTGTTCACATGACCTTAAAAAATTCCCAGGAAATTCCTGGGGAATTCTAACCCTACCTCTTCCCCATGTTCGTTTCACACTTGATATAATTTTCTTGGGGACAATGAACACTCAGTTTGCCAACCCCGGGGTTATCTCGCTTAACTCCCAGTCCAAAATACCAGTCTGCCAGTGTTAACCATGTCAACAATTCAAGTGAGAAAAGATCAACCAGATTCTCCCCGGGAATTTCCAGGGAAATTTCTTGAGTGTGAAAGGGGTTTATATTAACACACATCCAATGCTCCTACCCTACATGATGAATTGAATAGCAGTTTCAGTAAGAGACATGTGCTGGAGTAAATGTTACAGGGATTCCTTTAAATGCTAAGTGTAAACATGTGTGGGACGCTAATTTTTCCAGTCTGGTTCAACTTTAGAGGATTACATGTACCCCTAGTACATCCTTCATATAATTGAAAGTTGGTTTACAACCTGGACAGTGTACACAACAGTCACCAGGGCTTGCTACACGTTGCCCTGCATGCAGAAACTTAGTCAAGAGTGCTGAGGGCTAGTCGAACTTAACTGTAGGCCGAGGCAAATAATGGTATTCTGCATAATGTAACATACCATGTTGGATTAAAATTCAAGATGTAAATATTAGGCCCCTATAAAATCAATCTCACTCAAAGAGCGTTGTGGTTATTTTTCTAAGCATAACTGACTGAAACAAATATTTTCTGGAAATCCCCACAAGCGAAACTATCCAAGTTCAACCCTGTATAGACCTTATGCACATGACGTCATTTCAGTAGGGCGCCCTCACCTAAAGGTCAAAAGGAGGTTGTTCATTGGCCAATCCTGTGCGCCGCGCATACAAATCTGTGCGATTCGATTGTTTTGTCACCGTTTTACCTCTAAGATGGCGGTTGGATGACGTCAAGGCATTAAGGTCTATTCTACATGTACATTAACTACCAGGAAGCAATTGCCTCCGTGCCCCTAAGTCATTGCCTTTGTGCCCCTTGAAATGTTTCGGCACAAGTTTACATGTCCCTAACCTCAACTCCCTTTAGTGATTTACTAGGATCCTTCCTCGATCCTCACTCTGCCAAAATCCAACACCTAAGGTGCCCTTTGCTAAGGAAAATCTGCGTTGCCTATTAAACATCATTTTGTACTTTACATATATATAAGGAAGTTACAGACCTCAGATTTTTTAGTCAAAGTTTATTTCAAGCTAGTCAAATGTACCATTTACACATGTAATTAGTACCATTCTGTTGGAAAAAATGAACGTATGGCCTACATACATGTACATGTAGGCCGGATACTTCACAGAGACAATGGAGACAATTGTCTCTATGCCACGGCCTAGGTCCCCCTTGAAATGTTCCAGTATAAATTTCAATTTCCCCTCAAAGAGATGCCCTTTTTACTAAGAAAAAAAAAACTGCTTCACAACAACAAAGCGTCAGGCCTGCCTACAAATTATCACCCTCCTTTTTCAACAAGAGCCTGGAATTTCACAGCCGCCAAGGTGCCTGGTGCACCTTTCAAGCCCCGGTCTTGATGTTTGATGCCCAGTCTCCAATCGAATGGAAATACCCTTGCAAAACTTTCTGAGCCCCAAGTTCAAATCAAGTTCAAATCAAGTTCAAGGTGTTGGACACTGGAGGGGAAATAGTCGTGACAGTTTGGAGGAGGTTATGGGGGTTACAATAATTGCAACTAGGAAGGAAAGGGCAAATGTACAATTGTCAAGCCTTATCCCATTTATCTAGTCAGTTTGAATACATTTAGCCTATTATTTAATACACAACTTACTGTGGTTAAGTGGTTAGACTGCAGGACTTGCAATCACAAAGTTATGGGTTTGAATCCAGCCAAGCTAACGTAACCGATTTTACAATGATAAGAATTTAAGTATTGACGTCTACTCTAGTTACTGAATCACAATTGATTTGTGCAATTCGTAGTTCGTTAAACAAAATGTTTTTACGAGAGAGATTGGCTGGTGCCAGCTTGGAGTTTATTTCCCCTTGAGGGAGCTTTGTCGAGTTACCTTGTTGGGAAGATCATCAAAATAAATAAACAAACAAACAAAAATAAACAAACAAACAAACACCCCAACAAACAAAGTTCACTATGAATGATGGTTAATTTAGGATAAAGCTTGGATTACCTGCATTTTACATATTTAAATTTAGAATGGCTGCAAAAGCCATAGTTGTTTTTCTGTCTCACTTCATTCTCTGTTTTTGATGGTTTAAATTTAATTATAAATACTGCATTTATTCTTTTCTTGTTTCAAAGCTTTCACACAGAAAAAAGGTAATATCATTTAAATGCTTGTTCATTTACACATGAATTTGCATAAATTACAATAATTGACAGTATACATTACCAGTACCACTTGTTTAGTTTTAGACTTTCCATAAAAAAACTTTTAATTTTGATTTTAAGCTTAAATAAAATTTAAAAAAATATTATGGGAATTAAGTTGTGCAATATTGTTTTAATCCTACAATAATAACACAAACCTTCCTCATAAAAACGAAACTGGATTTTTTTAAAATTAAATTTACAGAGCCCTAGGCTAGGGGACTGGCACAGACTTTCTGTCGACCTCCTAAAAAGTTCTCAATCATAACTTTCAATTTGTGATAAGATGCTTTACTCCCTAATGTCACACTGAACACATTTCAGAATACCCTGGCTGCAAACCAAAGTGTCGAGAAACTGCCGAGGAGCATATCAGTGACGCACGACCGGGCGCCAGCGGCATTAGAACGGGCGAAGCGGAGCGCGTGGTCGGTTCCCTCTCCGACCGACACTCCGCTCACACAACCAACTCGAGGCAGTTCCGGGTCTTAAAGAGACCAGATAAAGCCCCATTTCTTCCAGCTTCAGATATTACCACCACCACAAAATTATCAATAGAAGTATGGTTGATGACTTTATGAAGTTTGAAGAGAAGAAAATTTACTTTTAACTGAGAAAATAAGGGGATAAAATGATAAACAACTGTAGCTTTTCTGACCGATATGGTCACCGCAACTTACCCCAAGTGAACGACTCTCGCGGACAGCCAGTGAGACCTTTTCTCTTACGGCGGAGGCAGAGTCCACTATGCTCTTTCGGAGCATCCTCACATGAGGCCGTTCCCCAGACATTTTCACTAAAAACTTGTCAACTACCGGAAAATTGTTAATTATGGTTTAACGTGAACGGGAAGTTATGACTCAATTCATTCTCCAACATCTGAACATCACGCAGAAGTCCATGTTCTGTCGGCCATTTTAGGTTGGCGCTATGAATTCTGGGAATACCAGAATGAAAGGGGTGGGGCGTTCCCCAAAATCGAGTTGTAAACATGCAATATTTACAAAATGTCAATCAAACTGTGGGACAGGAATTTTGTTGTGTCAACTGATTAATTATCAACTCAGTCTTCAACTTAATAAAATCACAAATATTTTTAAGTGGCAACACTGATTGGCCGAGTTGGTGTGGCCATCAATTTTGTTTCCTATTAAGTATTACAAATTAATTACTGTATTTCCAACCGATAGGGCCTACATTTTTTGGCGCTATCAGAGCTTCTTTGCGTCAAAGCCTCTTTCGTCCAAATAGTCATTTGATGTTTTGCTGACTGTCAAAACTTCTCTGATCTCTCCAGAATATGTACCAAGGGGTCATATGTGGGCAATTTATCTCAACTTTTTAAGTATTCAATCATCTAAGCATATGATATTTCTTTTATAATTTTTTTGTAGTTCTTCCTATTTTTGAATTATATATTTCACGTGGAAATATTTTCGAGGAAACCCCCCAAAACAAGATTGATTGTTTGTATAGACCATGTGACATTTGTTTGTGAAAAAAAAAGTGATATTGTGTACAGGGCATTTCCAGGCAGGTTGTACATGCCACTGGGCCTATACGGGATAATTCTTGTTAACTTTTTGTCTTTTCGTATTGGCACATAATGAAGAATAGCAATGAAAATAAAAATAAAAAACTCAAACAGTTTAAAAAGTTTTGAGGTGTGAAGGCTCATTTTCTTCATTTTCAATCAAAATTTTAAAAACCGTATGCTACAATCTCCATAAAAAAAAGATTTGTTTTCTTTAACGTAATGTGCTCGCAGGACGCCAGGGGCGCGTTTTGGCGACGGCCTCCAGATCGAAAGTTGGAGGTCGGTCAAAGCTAGGTTTTCGCGTGTTTGGTACATGCACCACGGTTACGCTGTTCCAACTAGGCTGAACCGAAATCAAGTTGTTACAAACTAACGTAGAAAATGTCAACGGAATTCTTAAAACAATTATAAACTTTGAAGCACACGGCTTGGGCTTGGGGTTCGGCTCACTGGCATGGGTGGGCTCTGTCTGCACGTTTGAACCAGGCCCCTTCAGGAACGTTTTCCAAATGACTAACGCCAGCATAATCGGTCGGTCAGTGAATTTTACGTCAGAAACTTGGTGGTGGTCAGGGTCGCACTACATGCACACAGAGCTTGATTTCTCAATTGAATCTTAATTGCCAAACTCTAAAGTGTGATAAATGTCCCAATAATAAATCACTACGGCGGCGTCTCATTATCTCAGCTTGGCCCATTTGTAGACACGTGACGTCACAAGTGACATCGTCTAAAGATAAAGCTTGAATAGCATTTTAAAAGTCAAACTATAACTTTTTAGGTGAGGTCTGAGGGGGCGCCCATGACCGGTTTTTGCACCAGTAAATCTATCAATTGTGTAGCTCCATTGTTATACAGCTGTGATGCTCAATGCTCTTCTTTTTGACAATATCAACCGCATACTATTTATTATCTCATACAGAAATATTTCGGAAAATTCCTAATCCTAGTTTAGTTATTAACAGCCCGAGTTGGTAGGCGGGGGAAAATGGGAACCACAGCTAGTTGAGCATTTCATCATGGTTTCCACGTGGTGAGAGCTAGAGTCTGACTTTGTAAAATTGCATCACCCTTCCCAGCTAAAGCCAAAGGCACAATTCAGTTTTCCCATTTACAAAACGCAAAGTTCAGGGAAGTGAACTCAACCGCAACTTCATCATCATAATAAAATAGCTCTATATGTACAAATAAATAAATAATAATGCATTCGTGCGTAACCAAATGTCATGTAACCTATTTATTGTCAAGCTCACCAGCTAACTGTCACAAGGTCAATTCGTGAATGTGTATAGCTGTATTATATTCGACGCCCATTAGTCCTTTTTTTATGAACACGATGTAGAACTCTATACCCTCCTGATGAAACCCAACAATCTCAACATTTTGTGAAGACACATGCACATGTTTTTAAAATATTTTGTCAAAAACAATTTGGCCAAAGCACTGAACACACTTTATAGTAAACATTTAACACGATCAACATTATCTCATCATGATTAAATTACTTTTTGTACCATCTTGCCTAACTACATTCATGAGTCCTTCCTAAGCCTGTTTGTTGGGTTCTTGCCTAAACAAAACATTACCTTCCAATTTTGTTTACTGAGTGAACTCAGTAATTTTTTCAGCCTATTCCCTGTTCATAATGATCTCAAATGGTCTCTAAACACAATTTTTGTTGGGCTTTTGTTGATAGTTTGCGTGGCTGAGGTCATGTGGGCGCGCGGGTGGCTAGGCGGGGGCGTACCGCAGTATTATTCACCTTTGCACGTGACATCCATCAAAAGTAACTTCCCCTATTATCCTCTTTGGTTTCACCCGATGACCTCATGTGACCCAGCCACATGCAAAATTTACATTGCGCCGCACTAAAAAAAATGGCTGCGTTCTCTAGTTCATTTTCGTAGTAATCGTACTGATAAACCTACAAATTTTGTATACGATCTTCCTGTAAAAACACGATTATTGAAATCACCTGCGTGGCTACAATCTGACGATCTGTCAACATGAAGAAGAAGGTAAGTTGGTTTTGTGGCTCGGTCAGAATTCGCCGGAAACTTTACAAGTGATTATTTGTGTTGACAGTATCGTTGAGCGATTTGTTTTTCTCCATTCAATTGTGCGCGAACTAACTTTACCAGTATCGTGAAAAAAAATATTTTCAACCATATAATAAAACGGGAAGAGATGGACAGCTCGCTTTCATCCATGCTCTCATCGACTAGGGGCTCATCAATCGACATCACTTTCTGCTTAAAAAAAAATTTGGAAGCAGCAGTGCTGCAGCTGGGATAATTTTGCGTATATATATCCGACCACTACTTTTTAGTAACTTTTTTTATTATCACTGACTAAAAAAACAGTTTACTTTAAGTTTTCACTGTTTGTATTGTAGTTTGTAGTTGTGTTGGTCAGGGTTCTTTGCTCTAGATACCTAAAGACTTAAAGAATCTTTCTATTTCCTACGAATTACTTCCCTCGATGTTTACTGACCGCAGCCATTTTAGATTGATCCCAATCATGGGCTGTGGGCAGAGCGGATACATAATTCATAAAGCAACCATTGAAATGTTCGCACCCTCACTCCGCCCACAGCTCTCGGCTACAAGTATGTCAGCTGTGCATGGGATCCTTGCACTAAAAAGAATATACTCCAAAATGTAATCTGTCCAATGTAGTGCTGCTTGGTACATCGTGAACAACTGCTCCAGAGATAGTCGTGTCAACACCGTGCTATGTAACCTGGGTTGGAAGTCTCTACAACATCAAAGAGCCATCTACAAAGTCACAATGATGTACCGGGTCATCACCAAACTCATTGACGTCTCTGACAAACCAGCTAATCCCAGCCAACTCATCCACCAGAGGAAATAACACGAAGCTCCTTATTCCATCAAACTACACAAACATACTGAAAGGCAACCTCTTCCCCAGGGTGTGTCGAGCAGTA
>CM021541.1:3395687-3425119 GCA_010994315.2 Pisaster ochraceus | reverse complement strand
GCATTATTTTCTGCTTAAGCAGCTCTATGAAATTGGGCCCTGCTCCACAGCATGCACTAAGCGCAGAATGTTGTGGTAAGCAGCCCCATTAAACTGGGCCCAGATCTGCAAGGTAAGGCCCTGTCCGAATCAAGCTATTTCCACTGCAGCTCTAGCCGTTGGCTGCAACAAACACACTGAAGGTTCATTCCAACCATAGCCACTGCTGAAGCAATCAGTTCAGACAGAACTTAATACAGGAAAGCTGTACCCCAACTGGGCCCAATTTCATAAAGCTGTTAAGCAGAAAATTCTGCTCACCAAATTTCTTCACTTAGCAAGGAATCAGCGGGGTACCAGTGGCAACAATGCAAACTTCATGGAATGTTGGCTGGTAACCTGTTTCTGCTAAGCAAGATTTGTCTGTGCTTACAGGCTTTATGAAAATGGGCCCTGGTGGCTACAGAGTTTGCTATCAAGGGTGTTGCCAAGGACCTCTGATACTCGAATGCACAATGTTGCCGCAGTAGCCGTAGCCGCCAATTTTGACCGGCCTTACACTAGTCATCATAACCATGGTTTAGTCGTGGGTACTAGGGTTTATTATTAATAGTCTTCAGATTGGTTAAAGGTTTAAACAGTGCTCAAAACTGTGGTACGCGTACATATTTTTGATAACAACTAGGCAAATCAAATTAACAGATAACATTTTAAGGACTCTCTGGTTAAATTTAAAGTGATTTTAACTGAGATTAATTTGCATATGCTAATATCTATCACTTTGCTGCATAAATTATTAATTATGGAATAACCTGTAATTGGAGTTTTTAATTAACTCAAAAAGCTTAACAGTTTGAATATCTTAACGTACAAAATAAAGTTAATACTTTGATGATGTTTCTATGGAAACAGTCCTAAATGTACTTGAGAACACTTTCAACATTCTTCCCCCCCCCCTTTTCAAATGATGGCATAACCAGCAAGTTTCACTAGAGGGCGCACAGCAATTTGTCTCTCCCACAAGCTTATTCATTGCCGTACCGGAGGCTTTTTTCAAAACCTTGGCTTAGGCTCTGGCTCAAGCCTCCAATTGACGTTGAAGAACTATGCAAAATACAAACTGCTCAAAAATTAAAGACGGAGCCCAAACCAGAGCTGAAGCCCAAGCCGAGATTTTGAAAAGAGCCCTCCCAGTTTAAGCTTGTGGAAAAGACAACCCAGCTCTCCATTCCTTGTTTTTCACCAGCATAGCTTAAACAGCGCCCTCATGTGACCATACATGTATATACACCAGCCTGATTACAATCTGTACAAATGCAATTCACAAATTCAACTACGCCCAGTTACCACTAACACTGAACAACACTTTTTAGTCAAGAATGACCGACCAGGAATACCGAAAAAATAATCAAGTGTAATAAAGCGAAAGTCATTTACATGAGTAACGAATGTGTACAACCCTCTGATTTATAAAGTCACTTTTTTTTTTAGACAAGAGAAAAGGAGTGCCTTTTTATCAATTGTAGAAACAGAACAAAATGCATATCAACAAAATGGAATATATGCAGATCAACAATGTCAGGTCTAAGTGTCATTAAATTTCTCAGCTGACAATTTTGCTTAGCATGGAAAAGTCAGGCTAAGCAGAAGCCTGTCATCAGTCAGAAAGGCCTTACGCTTACACCTTATCCACCCAGTGTTTGCGCTAAAATTAATTTGTAAAGACACATTTTTCGTTTGACCATGCACATGAGATTAGTTAGGCAGAGGCTAACCAACAAGCCATTTTGTAAGTTTGCCATCTCATATAGTACTTACATGCCGCAGAGAGGTAATGGGTACGAGACAGTATGCCCTCCTTTCTTACATATTTAAAATCAACTTAGAAAGTGCGACAGTTTTTTTTTTTTTTTTTACACACACACTTTTTCCGAACAAGGTCTAAAATACATTAAAAATCCATTTTCAAGTACACATGATTAACACTTTACTTTTTCTACCCTGTGAACATCCGACCACTGGCAGTTTTATTTTCCCGTTTTGTCTTCCCCTGCTTAACTTTATCTTTCCACATCCACTTCTTTGTCCTTCACAAAAATTAAAGGCCTTATATTACAGTGCACAAGAAAGCCAATATCTGTTCTTTCAAAACGAAAAATAGTTTGAATAAGTTACACAAATCTAGTTTGGACTACAGCAACTAGCTTACCCCAAAAAACAAAATAAACAAATAAAAAAAAAACCACTTTACTTTTTCACATTTTTGATGTAAGTAGTAAATAGTTACAAGTCATCATGTTTTAAAATACCAACTGCAATCTCTCCATCAGTTTTAAACTCATCGCGTTTACACACACTCGCTTTCTCTCTCGCATTTACGCTCTACTTTGACGTGGTTTTTGTTTTTTGTTTTTAATCTGTACATATTCACATTGTGTTAAACCATGGTGTCTCTAGCAAAAATGGTCCACATTTTTAGATATCTTTTTAAGTTAAACAACTTGACGCAACACTCTACACAATGCATTGCAGACTACAAACACATTTTGGTTAAGTACTAAATTATTTGGTAAAAAGCTTACATGAGGTACATATATTTACAACTGTGGGCAGTTTTGACTTCACCTCTTTAAATAAAATCCAAACAAACTGTACGACTCTGGGGCGTATCTTATGAAACCTCAAGATTTAAAAGTAAAATGGCCACTCATATAAAAAGGCAGTTTTTAAAACAAATTTTCTTTAAAAAAATGTAATAAATAAAAATCTTTTTTTTTCTCGATTTGTTCTTTTCTCCTACTGTATGAAAAATCTTATGTGATGATACCAGTCAGTTTGCAAGGATCGGAAAATTTCAGCTTATGGATACTTGTAAACACATGGATATTTGCGAATATTGAACTGATATGGTGGGATGAACAAAAATGAAACAAATACAAAACAACATTTCTAAGACCTTTGACTATAAAATATCAGTGGCATGCATTATTGCATAGCTGCAGATTTAAAAAGAATAGTAAACAAAAAAACAATGCTCTGTTGTTGTTTTTTCTTTCAAAATGCAAATAAAAAAATGTCCAATCAACTGGTTGACAAAAGATGGGTGAACTTTTTAAAACAACTTTCCTTGTACTATATGTTTCTTCATGTGCATGTAAAATGCAAATTCAAAATCGTTTGGGTGAACTTTGAATGCAAATGTAGAATCATTAACTGATATAAATCTCACACTCATTAATCAAGTAATTGAAGACGTTGGCGGGCAAACTTCAAAATGATAAAACTGATAGTTTCTGGAACATCTGGTGGAGTTTTACAGGTTTTTGTTAATTTCTATTGTTTTGACAGACTGACACAGAAATGTTTTTGTCACAAACGTAGAGTTTCATTTAAACTTGAATGTATGTCAAATATCTAGCAAGATCTAATATTTCTTCTTGTAATTTCTTCCAAGCGTACATGTGTATATCACATGTTTATAACAATCACACATAATTGCAAACTTTAGCAAAGAACTACAAAATTACTTCTAGGTTTGATTTATTGTTTCCAAAAAATGTGACACTTTTTTCAAAAAGAATTTTTCATTTGGCAATTTTTATAGTTAAGATTGTACAAATTAGGTTAAAAAACAAAAACGCAGAGCTCAAAAACTGCAAAAACTCACATGAAGATTTCCAACATACAAACACTAAAAGCTCTAAGACCATGGCCCAAGCTCACAAAACTGTTAAGTACACAAATCTTACTTGGCAGATACAGGTTACGAGCTGAAATGTCATGTAACATACATTACGTGTGACTGGTACCCGGCTTATTTTCGCTCAGCAAGTTTATCTGTTAAGCAAGTTTTTCTGTTATACAGCTTTATGACTCCATGTGATTAATACATATTAAATACTTGCTTTAAAAAATCATTTAGTAAAAAAATTACATACATTACACTCAATTGAGTGCCCATGTAACAATCCAAAGTCTATTTCACAAGGAACATTCACTTATTTAAGTATAGTTTTCATTGATATGATCCAACTATTTTCGGGAGATACGAAAAAGGAACGCTTTACAACCAACATTATTGGATGTTCTAAAACTCTAGCTGTTTGGTCAAATTACGGAAGGGCGAAACGTTCACAATTATTTATTATTTTTTATTTCTTTTCTTTTAAGGTCGAAATTGAACTTGCAAATATTGATTTAAATACTTGTAAAATGCATATAAGCACTCTGGCTGCAGCATGTATTTTTTTATTATTTTTGTTTTGTACAAAGAGCTTCAACTTTATTATAAAAGAGCTACTTGTACCGCATGGGTTACCAATCTCGACTAGACATTATTGGAAAAAACAATAAGAACAATCGTTTTACGCTAATTTTTTGATCTACTTTTATTACCAAGAGATAAATATGGATTACGTGGGTAGATTTAATCCCTAGGTGAAGTTTTCTTCTTTGAAAAATCCTGTGCCAGTTTTGCCGAGATGCTGTATGCCTTGTATGTGACTTGATATTTCAAACTACAAAAATAAAAAATAAACCCGACATTTAAAAAAAACCACATCTACAAACAATTTTGAATATACCCTGTGGCTACCAAAGTAAACGGAACGTAAAGACGGTTGTTACACACACACAGACGACCCATCGAGTTGCATAACTGATGTATAACGACGAAGCGTCGTTTGGGGGTTTAATCGTCGGCCTGTAGATGGGATCTTCAATCTCTGTGAAGGAGACGTCACCGGGGTTGACTGTGACTTCATTACCGTCACCGGAACCACTGCCACTGCCGGATCCGCTCCCGTACCCCTCAGCTATTTGCAAATGAAGAGGAGAAAGACGACAGTAAGAAATACGAAAACAGGAAATGTTTTAGTGATTGTTTTTTTTTTTTGGAGAAATGTTCCGTGATGTGATGATGCAGGCTTAAGCAGGAAGTGTTGACGGAAACATATCCCAGAAATATGTCGTTACGGTTTTAAGGCACTGTATACAACAACGAATCTCATACTGCCCTTTACGGTTCAATTGATTTGCTCTCCAAGTTCCACCAAGTTTACTAAATAAAAAAATAAAAAAATTACAACAACAAAAAAGGAACATGATAATGAAAACAAAAAGATCTACCAAAGAAAAATCAATTTCTCAAAAAAACAATTTCTCAAAAATGTTCACTGTAATTTCAAATGATTCATTAAAAAATAAAAAATAAAATAAAAGCTGACCGGTAAATATGATTACAAAGAAAAAAGTCAAAATGCAGAATTCTTCAGTGTTCACCCAAAAGAGGAACACAAAATTAAAACAAGTGTTTGCGCATTTGCAGAAACCTCGCCCCCCGCCCCTTTAATATCAGACAGATAGTAATTAATGCAAATGGACCTCGGGGCAGAAAGGCATCCTATAAGACCGGCAAAGTCTCATCAGAGATGCTATCTAGGTCATGTTTGAACCAGACGAGAAATGCTTTCCATTCCGGCGTTTCCAAGTCAACACTTGTCTGGAAATTACAAAATACTCTGTGTAACACCCACAGGACTAACGATGGCAAAGTTATTCCGCAAAGGTCTCGAGAGCGGGTTGGGATCCTCACGACTACGTAAAGTTCACTTGCCCACTAGCGTCTTGGAGATATATATACTTTGTTTACAGAGTATGACCGCGATGGCTCGAAGCTGACAGATTAATTAATGACCAAACCAGACTCCGCATGGATGACATTTTCAACCAGATGCCTCATCTTATTAACTCAGCTTTACTGAGATGTTATGGCCGCCCCGTCCTTCTTTATGCCCTAATTTTATCAAGACAGAATTAAAAACGCCCGACACTTAACTTGCTCAGGGGTGATTCAACATTTCCACAAGTGTAGAGAAAATACTTTGCATCTGCCTTCCCCCCCCCCTCCCCCCAAAATACACCTGAATGTTGACTTTTTCCCCCCAACTAGGCAGCCCATTGGGTATAGTGTGTTGTGGCCAAGTGGTCTCGCGCATCCAATTCAAGTTCTGGTGGCTGAGTCATCCTAATGTGGTTCGAATCTCGGTCCCAACACTTGTGTCCTTGAGCAAGACACTTACTTCTATAATTGCGCCTTGGCAGTGGACATGTATCCTGGCGTATGAACTTTGGCAAGTACAGTGTAGAAGTTAGAAGGACATGTGCACACGCCAATTTTAAACGCAGAACTTCAAAACCAGACTGACATTTGCATCTTGTAATCAGGGGTATTTTGAACCACAATCAGGACGTTTTTTTCCTCTGATCGTAATAGGGTAAAAGTTTCCAGAATCCGGGAGATTTTCAAAATAATAATTTGTTCATCAGAACATGGAAAGACTGGTTTATTTGCAGGGAATTTCTGCAGAACCGGGAAGAGTCGGCAGCTCTTGGTTCATGTGCTCGTGAAAATATTGAAATCATTGAACCACCCTTTAGCAGTCGCAAACAAGTGGTTTCTGTGCGTTTATGATATAACTGCGGTGCGTCTAGATGCTTTGTCCTCTTAGCGGGAGGTGGGGAAGTTGGGCTGAGGTTGGGCAGGACAGCACCTGGGCCAGAGCTGACCACCAAGGAAGGAGGCTTTCTGGGTATCGACACTGGTTCGGTTCAGGGCGCATCATCGACCTGGACTAGAGAGGTATCAGGATCAATACCAAGATGTTCTGTCCTGTGTTAATTCCAACATAAACCAAGCCCATTTTACACATTGTGGCTGCAATGATTATCAAATTGCCCACAGGAAATGCACTGAGTGAGCTTTTCTTGTAGGATTTCCGAAAGACATCAAGTTATCCACTTGGACTTTCACATATGTTTTTAATGGCTTTACGGTTTTATAAACAATATTGTCCACTTGTCTCATACAGAGTTGCCTTTGAACAGTGCAACAGGGTAAGTCGGTTTCAATTCCGCACAGAGCTTTGACAGCCTTGGAGCCGGACGTAACAAACAGCCAGGGTTTGCATATGTGGGGCATTCAGGTTGGCCCAATCATTTCTTCCATGCCTTTGACCTCTGTGGATTCCGGTTTGAATTCCAGATCGAAACCTCGCGTGTGAACTGGGTTTACAGCCCCTACCTAGGTTTTTCCTGTTTGGGGTTTTTCCTTTCGCGCCTAAAATTGACTTTTCTTCCTGATCTTCTCTACACACGTATCTTCAGGCCTACGGGTCACAGTGCTAGTCCCTTATAAGGGTCCCTTAATCGTTATCAGAGAGACAAAATAATGTATGATGTATTGACTAATAGGCACATAGCTTGTTCCAGGTATGCCAAGTTATTTGGGCTATGCACAATCTTCATAGCAGATCTGTAAATCTGAACCTTGATTATCCATTTTTTCCTCTTTTCCTCGCATCTTTATTTGTAAATACTTACTGTCGACCCACTCAACATCTTCCCCGTTGAACGCTCCGGTCAGTCTGTTTGTGATCGTTCGTAGAGAGTTGATGTGTTTGTTTATCAGGAAATTTGGCTGTGACGATTCCATGGTGACCTCTGGATTATGGATTTGATTGGCTATGCCGTTACCAACAGGTGGATGGTTGTAGCTGGAATAGTAAAAATTGATGACCATTATCATAATTGCATATGAAATGAAAGTACTATTCAAAAACCCATGTTTTTATCCCTTTCCCCACCATATAAATGCTCCAGCACATTCAAAACCGGTGCAGACCTGCAATTTCACTTTTGAGAGGGCAAGGCCATTTTCATTTTGCAAAGAGCACTTCCACTGGAAAATCTTTATGTCTTTGGGAAACTTTTGAAGGGGCACCAAGGCCAAGACCAGGGGCAACAGAGGCCATGTCATCTGTGTATTTCCAGGCTTGCTGATATTCTTATTGCTTCCCAACATACTCCCATTTGTAGCCGTCCCACCCCTGCCCCAACTAACCTTCCTTTTATTCTGTGCGTCCTAAAAGTAAAATTTCCCAACTGATATTCCCCTCATTTCCCGCCATCCTCATCCAGGCACCGTAACCCCGCCCTTACTCACCTTCCTTTAGTTTGTCCATTCCAACAGATATCAACAACAGTGACATCAGCAGCAACGTCATCGCAAATCATATACGGCAGTAGCGTCCAGAAGCCCTTAGTGTCTTTGATATGGCCTCTGACATCCTTGATTAGTTTCTCCATGCTGGTGGTGGTGGGGACGATGCCAGGCGAGGACTGTGGCCCGCGACGCCGGCTTGAGCCTCCTTGTCTCTGTCTCTTAACACTGCGTGCTCGCTCTCCCTCAATGCCGACATCGCGCTTTGATATGCGTGGCTTACCGCAACCAGAGAAAACCTTAGCACAGAAAGAGATAAGAAATCAAACTTAATCTCGATTTTAACAACATGCTCATCAGATGTTGGGGGGGGGGGCAAACTGCAGAAAGCTCTTCAGAAATGTTTTCTTCTATTTGGAATTTGGGATATTCAAACACAAAAAGTAAAACCCAGAACTTTGGAGAGTACTGAGCATACAGTGCTTTTAAAACATACATCTGTGTTTGGGTAAAACACAAATAACATTATTCTACGGTACCCACTCCACAAATATAATATTCAAACTGCCTCTAACTACAAGACAACTCGGTGGTGTAGTGAAAAGACATCTGCACTATACAGGCAAAGATTGTGAGTTCGAATCCTGACTGAGTAATACGCCCGTGCTTAAAATACATCTGTGTATGGTTAAAACATAATAAAACCCAGAAGTTTGAAGAAAATCCTTGTATTATTTCATTGTTTCTGAACCCATCCTTTCCCAGGTGTTTCTTAACTGCAACCAAACCAATCTTCACACACAAATAGAAAAAAGTTAAAAATAATAATGACTGAACAGGAAAACCCAAGTCACACACAAAAATGTAGGGTAGTTAAATAACACTGCAGAAATGCCATCATACTTAAATGACACAGAAATATATAATTTATCTTACTTTTTACAGTACGAAAAAAGAAGAAAAAAAATGCTCTTGTTACATTTATATTTGTTTTTAAATGTATACAAATATAAAGAAGACCTGAGGGCTAAGACTTGCATCCCAGGGCAGTCAGGTGACTCTGATCATGTTTCCTTAGACCAAGTTAATGCATTATTAATGGCCGGGCTCCAGACCCATCATGTCCTTGCGCAATTCCCTCACAGTGTGGATGCAATCCAATCCTTCATACTTCATGCTATTCATACATTATTCCTCAGTGAGAGAGAGCAAACCCAAACAGAGATTCCAAAGAGCTTTCCGCAATGTTCAAACACTAAAAGCAAAACCCGGGAGTTTGGAGAAAGTCCTTGTAGTATTTCATTGTTTCTTGATCCTTTCCCAGGTGTTCCTTAACTGTAGCTAAACCATCTTAAGTTAAAGACGGGGATTAACATTCTTGGGTTTGTTGACCAGGAAGTATCTGAAACCCTATTATCATTCCCGTACATAAGCAATAGAGGGAATTTAAAACTCATGCATCAGAAGCATCAGAAGCACCAGACTGAGGACATTTTTGCCATTACTTTAGTTCTCTTTTTGAAACCACGGCTGCAGCGTCACACCTGGCTTAGGCTCCGTCTGCATATTTGAAACTCAATTCTGAAAGTGCACCTTTAATAAATTACTCAAACAGCCTAAGCCAAAGCCGGAGCCAAAACAATGATTTCAAAATGGACCATGGCCTGGTACACTCAATATGGCTGCCAACATGTTTACTTCTGTTGGCAAATTGACACATTATCTAGTGAGCCCAGAACAAGACTAATGACAACATGTGTTGCCTCTTTCCGATAATACATGTATGCGCATGTACATTCATTTGAACAGGAACTTCATAAACAAGATGACACTCGAAACAGACTACTAAAAACATGACGCGAAAGCAAAACACCGTTAGAAAACATACAGAAGCCTGTGTTCCTGACCCAGTGAACTCCATTCATGCCCATTGACCATGCCACTGTAATTGCCCTCTCTCTACCCTTCACACCACACTCTCTAGAAAGAAAACAAATCCTGATATATTTTTCAATTATTCTGATGAAGTGAACCTTTTGAATGATAATCTATGAGGTACACTGTTAATGCCTAAGATAAACAAGATAAAGAAAGCAGAGGTCTCTTGCAGGTACAGTGGGAGGTCTCAGGTTGAGGCTGAGTAATAGGAGGTGTAGTGCAGATGCTGTATCATAATACGGGTAATAGTGATAACTTATCGATAACAGACAAGGCTCTATGCACACACTCTGGAAAAAATACAGGACTTGAGAGAGAGTACTTGTACTTTAGCATTAATTAACAAACATCCTATTAATCATAATCGATGAGACTTTATCCTTGAGAGTTCATTAATGACAGGAAAAGTTACCACAAATTTTCAAAGAGAGAGCATTTTGAAATGATTTCTCTCAAAGATTTGTATGATATAAACACACTTCTCAAGAAGGCACATGTACTTTAAGGAATCAAGGAAATGCATTTTTAAAAGTGAGGTAATTGCAAGAATGATTAGGACATATGGCTTGCATGAGCCAATTTTCAATTTGACTCTAATTTGAGAGAATGAGTCTGCACAAATTGCCTGGGAACAAAAATAGTAGGGGGGCTTTTGTGAAGGAATTTCCCCACATCTCTTTGCAGTGACATCAGACCATGTCGCAATCGCAATGACACAATAGGGACTTCATTATACACGCTTCCAAGGATGCCAGTCATGTACATTTTTACTGACCACAAAATCTAAAGAATTCCTGCATTTTCAAGTCTGTCATCTTATGTATCCAGTTGGCTTCACCCCAGACACGTGTTAAAAAATAACACAAAAAGAGGAACTCCCACCAGGATTTCTGAGGGGAATCTAAACTTTCAGTTTGGTGCCTTTGTCATGTTCGTGTGGGGACATCAAAGGAAAATTACCCAATTATGATGTTTGATTTGGCAACTTCTTTCAATAGGTGCTTTCCCCCCCATGGTAAAATGCAATCATATGGATGCATACCTCGGGTGAATTAAAACGTTGGAAGAATGTGTCATAAGGAAACACTTCAGCTTTTTTTTTTACAGGTTGTTACACTAACATAAAGAAAGCATGGAAACTACCAACTTGACAGGAGAAACTTTTGCTCACACTTAAAATGCAAAAAATATATATATAATATAATATAATAATAAAGAGGAAACTGTGGAAAATATCCTACAATATGGATAAAATAACTCCACAGTTGAGATTTGCCTGGTTTACAGGAATATTTTTCAACTTTCACCTATGTCCACACCAATGTAGTACTTGAAAAAAAAGAAGTTCCCCCTTCTTTGTCTTCTTTCTTTTCTTACCCTAAAAAAACACCGGAGAACATGTAATTCAAGATCAACATTGATTCTGTCTCTCAAAAGTACAAGAACAAGTCAACCTGATTGAGTTACCTTCCGCTTTTCCATGTGATTTCCTTGAGATAATCAGAACAAAAATACCGCCCTTTAAACGACTCACATCCTGCCCAATTAATTGCTCCATTTTTTGTGTCCATTAAATTCCTCTCAAGAGAACAAGATTTCCTCTCCCTACAAGGTCCGGGATAATTTAAGAGGATGGTGATAGGGGGCCTGGTGCCTTCCTCGGAACGGACGACAAAGAACACACAACCTGAGATGGGTTCGCTGCTCAGACAAAACAAGAGAACCCAATCAAGGTCCAGACACCTCATCTGAAGTTCTCTCCACCTTCCAAACGTGACCCCATCGAGAAAAAATGACAGTAAACCTTAAGAAATTGCCCGACTATGTACATCAACACAGCAGCAACTGCCGGTGGGGGGATTGTAAAAACATCTGTGGAGATTTGTGAGGTTGCGGTGAGAGACGGGAGAGTGTGGTCGCCATGGTTACGCCTCTTGTGAAGTGAAATCGTCTTACTGCATGACTCATCGCAGTCATTGATGGCCGAGAGCCGGCGGAATTAACACCCAAGGGTTACTCGCTGAGAATTATTGAATTTATAATTTGCTGGGTATCTGGTTATACTGTGACAGAGTAAGCAATGATTAGAGGGGGTGGGTATGAATAATTTATATGTAGGATTGGTCAGTAGTAGCTGTTGGCGTGACTAAACCCAAGTCCTCACTTGAACGAATGCTCTACAAATGACAGAGAAGTTAAGCTCCTTACATGGCTTGTCTGTACATCGGAAATTGTTTTGAAATCTCTCCCGGATTCAACAGATTTGTTTTTTTCTCGCAAAAGAAGGGATAAATTAGAGAAAGAACTTTTAAGCGCAACTACTTTTTGCAATCGCCTTGGCAATAAAAAACCCTTTTCCAGGAGTATTTTAAAGGAATCTGCACTGTTCAAAGATATAATATGAAAACTATTGAGAGAAATGTTTTGTGACTCGCCCCATTATGCATGCCTATAGCAGAGCTGCCAACTTTTGAATCTTATAATTAGGGAGATTTTTTACAACAATCAGCAAGAAATATTTAGAATTACATTCAACATGTTGGGAAAAAAGTTTCCATTATCAGGGAGATTTTCAAATTTGTTCATTAGAACATGAAAAGATTGGTTGATTTTCAGGGATCTCTCATTAAAACCAGGGAGAGTTGGCAGCTCTGTTAAAGCTTTACTTCAAAAAAAGAATTTCCTTAAAAAAAAAACATTTTTACCAAAACACTTACTTTTATTAAAATTGTGTTATTTAAACTGAGAAAAATTGCTTTGCTACCGAGTTTCAGTTGAGGATGGGATAAATACTGTTGAGGTATGTTAGGGAATGTCAGTTGAGTTAAAGGGGGAAACAAGAGTTATCACACTTTGACATACTTAATTTGCTGGAACCTTCACTTCATCATCACCTCAAGAACTCCCTGTTAATATATCAATCATTCCAAAGTGGGAAGTGTCATTCAGGTTTTCTCTTTAAAAAAAAAGGTGAAGTATGTCGTGATCATGGGGCAAATGATGGTCAGTAATAATGCAACTGACCCCAAAGGTCAAGAGACCAAGTTAAATCTTCCAACCTGAGGGCAGTACACTGTACTTTGACTGGTCAGTCTAAACACTGATTCCAATTACAAATACTTCTGTACTAGACTGAGGAAAAAAGGTAACCTAACTCTACACTTTGGTGGACAGCCAAAACAACGTTTATTATACCCCAACAATCCCCCAAACAATTGAGAGCCAGGAAACTAAACTGTTTACAATATAGATGTTCCACTATCGAAGCTCCCTCCCTCTGCTTCAGCTCCTACGGAAATGTCATGGCTAGGGTTTACCCTACTGTGGGGATTGAGCGACTCATTGGTGACCTACAATTGACCTAAAGTGGGTCAGCACCAGGGCGGTGACCTGAGGTCATTTTGTGGTTGTGGGTAATTTGTCAGGATTGGATGTGTTGTTTGTTTGTGCCTGACAGTGTCTCAGCCTCCAGTGGTGTTTCATCAACCTGGATACATTTATCCCTCAAATCTCCCAGACTGCTACCTGTGGTTTCATTCAACCCATGGACGGATTTCAGCAAAAAACACAGCACTAAACATAATTCTTTGCTGGGAATATATACCAACCATGCCCAATATGAGGAAAGAAGATACCCCAATGTTCCCATACTTTAAACACACTATCTTCCTCTGGTACAGAAGTACCCCCAAAAACCTCTAAAGAATTCCTGAGATTCAACGCACACAATGAAGACACAATGAAGGGGGGCTACCACCATGCCCCATAACAATCAGCAAATGTGGGATTAAGTCAAAAATGGCCTTGTACATCTTGTCACATTTTAACAATTTCATTACACACCCAACAGTGTAGGCGCCACCTATTACCGGAAGAATAGGAAATGAAGAAATGTTTATTTTTTTTAGAAGTGGGAGGAAAGAACTTTATGGAGGAAACCCACATGATCGGGTAGGGAAGTGAAAACCCCAATCCACACGCAAGTTTCCGGTCCGAGGCGGGATTTGAACCAGGGACCACAGGGGGTGAGAGGAAGGGAGTAAAAACTACTGAACCAGTTCGATTTCCTCTGTTATACTTCTACTGACAGCATGTGATAGGTTGATTGGTGGCATCCTACATGATGTATTTCTGCAGAGCATGCAGCAGGGAATATTTTATGCAGCTGGCTTTGTCAAGAGTTTTTCAAAGGGCACTTTTATTTCAGACAAATTTAACTAAGGGCATGGACATGATTGCCTCCGTTAAGTGTCAGGCCTGCTGCCTTGGATTTCCAACTTCTTAAGATGATTTTTTTATTTGGCTCAAGGAAAAACTGCTTTCCAAACTGAATAATGTTAATATAGGAGGCATCCAATAACAGCTGTTATCCATGAAGACCAAATTGACACTAGGAGGCAAAAGGCTGTTCGCTTGCTTGAACAGAGAACCTGAAATACTTTCAATAACTTTAATCCCATTAAAGGATACTTTGGCAACCCCTACAGAATTGTGTAATTTTAATCCAAAAGACTACTTATTATAAAGATGGTAATGGTAGCTATTTCAGCATCCTATGAAATTATTTCGTCTGAAGTGCCTTGTTGATTAGAGATCGATATAAGTATACATATATGGGTTTTGAATCATTGCATAGTGAGGGATCAATGTGCATTATATCCTTGCTCTATGATTACATTCAGTTGGTGGTAACACCATGTGTATACATCAAATTTAGTTAGTCCCGGCCGATTTCCAACCTTCCGCCCAGGTAGCAGTTAATAAGCAGGACAGTTCTTTTCAGAACTAAGTAGTCTCCCACACTCTGAAATCTACTTCTCTGCACTGCAGTAGAATAAATAGCAAGACAAATTCACTGAGCACAAATCTACACAGCAAAGAAGATATGTACACATGGTGTTACCGCAAACTGAATAACCCAAAGTACACTTGTTGAGGATCTTTAAAGATCTTTCGCTAACGACTTTTAAACATTTCTGTGGTATCTGCTTAAATGCTGCCCTCAATATGGCCAGAGATGTGGTTGGTATCCGCTGTCACCTCACTAAACGTGGATGGATGTATGTATCATTCAAAACCACTGTGAGTGATATTGAAATCAAATGGTCTGACAGTAGCAAGGTTAAATGTGTCCTGTGTACATGTAGATGCATTCACCACATGATATCATATTGCAGGCTGAAAGTTTCGTTTGTCATTCAAATCCTTGGTGAATGATATTGATTGGCCAGACAGTTGGAGGGTTGACTGTGTACTGTGTAGATGCATCCACCAAAAAATACCATATTGCAGTCTGGCATAGTTTATCTATCATTCAAAACCACAGTGGATGATATTGACTGGTAAGACAGTAGGAGGACTGACTGTGTAGTATGACAATGCAGATGATATCATGATGATACCAGATGATCATGATGATCACCAGATGATATCATACTGGCATAGCTTGTCATTTCAAAGCACAGTGGATGATATTGAAAGGTCAGAGAGTATAAATGATGCATCAAACGATCACTACAAAAAATCATGTGCATTTTCATACACATTGTAGATTCAAACAGCGTGACTTAATGAGTTACTTCACCCAGCCATGCCTGTCGAGCATACCATTTGTATGTGTCAAACCCCATCATGTGTACTAAATAAAACTTGTTTCGAGTTTACTTCTGTATTTTTAGTAGCTTGGTAACTCAAAGAAGTTACATAGTGAACAATCTAAGAGCAACAACTCTTTGACACCCACACGTTCCTGAAGCCCCAACAAGACAAACACCGGATACAGTTTCCTCTACCACACCCAAACAGCCCTTTCCACAATGCTCAAAACACGTTGGGACAAAACCCCCACAACAACCACTGTCAATGACCAAGTTGAGTCACGTCCCAAGAAAATATACACCTTTTGTATCCCCTGCCTTCAATTTCTCTCACTAACGTCTACAAAATCATGGGATTACGGCAGGGATCTCACTTATTAAACTATATAATAGGTAGTGGGAGCCACTTGTGCATTCAGTAATCGCCCATACCTCAGGTGAGATATGGCCAGACATCAAGGGCACATACCTGGAATACTTGACAGGTGGAGTATACAAGTATGCCGCCAGCGGCTTACTGAGAGTGTTACCCCCAATAGCTGTCTTTATTTGATGCCGGCAAAAAAAAAGTAGCCAACTTAGGATCTCAACCTCTACTGACGCTAATGATGCTGAGGGATAGTGGGAGTGAAGGCATTGTATACTCCCAGTTGTAGACAGCTTGACCAGAGATTCATTTGACCTTCTCCAGATATGGACCTGGTTCTGAAAGTTCCTTATTCTTGCGATTCAAAATGGGCTATTGGGAGTGTGATGAGGTGTCACATTGAAATCTACACTTGTTTAGGAGAAAATAAAAAAAGATGTGGATAGAATATTTCTGACATAATAACTTGATAATCTTTTTCACCTGCAGACTTGTTTCTTTTAGCCTTAAAGTAGGCCACTAGAAAAATCAGCCAACTTCTTGGATTACAATCAGTGAATTTAAAGGTAGAGTAATACAATAAGTACTCGAAACATTAATGACCATAAAACTTACTTGGTGAGAAGCACTGCAGCTGTTGATTGTATAAACTATTTTCAGAAAGGATTCCCTCCAAAGTAACAACACCATATGGTTTGGAAAATATTTCACCATAAAGCAATCCAATCTGAGAAACGCTTCATGCTTGAATCGTTTCTCAGATTTCTGAGGGTCGGTGTCTGTTCTTTTTTCTTTTCTCAGCAAGTAGACACTGGATTCAGCTGAACTTTCTACATGTGACTTTTAATGTACCTTTCTGTACAATTTTGCCTGTAAATTGGCATTCCTTTGACAAAAACCAATTTATGACCCTACCATTAATGAAAGTAAATGAAAGTAAACGAGAGGGGGAAAAAATAAGGTGTAAAGCTAGGACCCTCTATGGAAAAATAGGCCACTTGAGAAATTCTTGACACATTCATTATGGACTTCAATGATCTCTGTATCTCAATCTAACAAGAAGCCTGGACGGTCTCTCTTGTTTAACCACAGGCCTCCAAACAGCTCCGATTCATCAGCGGAATTATATTTCCAACAAGTCAAATGAACTCCCCGGCACGAAGTAGGACATTCCTTCATGAGGGAATGTCGTGTCTTGTGTTTTTTTGTTTGTAACCCTGCCGCACATAGTCAAGTCATCCTGAAACCAGACACCACTTTACCACTTATTGTTCTCCGTCAAATGAAACTAGAACTGTATGAATCACCACTTAATGGTGGGCAATTTAGATAAATAAATCAGAATTGCTCATAACAACACTCATTAGAACAACTGAACGTGCTTGGAATAAAAAAGGCATAAATCCACTTTACAGAGAGTGATACTCTCTGGGTTAAGATGAAGCAGAAAAATGAATGCAAAATAGAAGGAAAAAACCCCACTTTTCCATTAACTTTTTTTATTATTTGCTTTGTACCATGTTTGTAAAAAACTTTTCTTCAACCCCCCCCCCCCCCCCCCCCCCCCCCCCGACTCCTCTAGTGTCTGTCTAGAGACTCCCGAAAATATTCCACTTTATGGTAACTCAACACCCAAATCAATGCCCATATATGCTCCAACTTATAAGATTGGTACACCTGTTCTAATGGTAAGCAATTAGTGCTATCTGGGCCAGTAGTCTCAAATCCTGCAATGTCAGTAATTTTTCTCAAAAGGAGTTTCGGAGAATTTCAGGTAAAAGGGGGGGGGGAATTGAGGTCAACACAGACATCTCTTTTAAATTCTCCATCTTCCGCTATAAATCTTGGGGATATTATTGCAATTAAATGTGGGTGTTCCTTTTTGTGTTAATTTGTTATATCCTTGAGGAGAAAAACAAAAGATATGATAACATTTCTCAGGACTGTAGGTAGTTGACATAGAAGAAAAATTAACTTTAATGGATTACAATTGTCATAATGACAAATGAAGGTTATCTGTACAAAGGGTGTCTGTCTGAATGAAAGGAGTAACTTGAAGAAACATCATCATCACAGAGTCCTATTTAGATTCTTCAAACAAGTTCACTTCCCACAATATTTCCTGACAGAACTTCCGTTTCCACTTTCTAAAGCAAACTCTAAACATCCTACAACAATTACTGAAATATCTCCGATCCAGCTGTTCAAATCTCCTGGCTTTGAGACTAGTATCCCAATGTTGCTTTGCTTGTACTCAAAATAACCCCCGGCAGGGCGTAAGGGTGCTTAGGTGTGCACCATGGGTACACCATGGGTGCTCCCGCACCATGGGTACACCAAGGTCTCTCAGACAAAAACAGGGGCCATGACCAAGCTGAGAAAAGACCACTCTTGCTTGAGAAATGGAATCTATGGGGCGGCCAGGGGTGAGAGTAGGATTACTGTGGAATTCCATAGCATGTCTGGGGGAGAGTATTTTGGAAGGTTGAGTTCTGCACTGCATGCACTGAGGGTCAGTGGTTGGGGGATTAATTAGGAGTCTGCAACAACAATGGATGGTGAGGAAGGGATGTAAACATTACAGGGGTATGATTTGTACAAAAGGATGAACAATCCCCAAACAAAAACGAGAAGTGGTGTCCTCTGGGGCTGGAGATGAAACCCCACTGAAAAGCCAGGGTGTAACATTTTCACAGGATTTACAGTACAAGCCTTATATGTAACATAAATGAAAAATTGTTACAGGTAAAGATAAAATATACAATAAGTTCACTGCACATGTATGTCTTTCTTCCCTCAATAGAAAGTTTCCATCTTATGAGAAGAAGACACAGGGAGCCCAACGCCAATAAAAGTAGAAAATGGTCATAGAGAGGGTACTTTGGGTGACAGTGGCTAGATGAGAGAAGAGACTGTTTCTTTTATTTACCAATATTCATTTGATGTTTTAAAGTCATTTATGCCTCCATACGAAGTTTAGGCACAGTGAGTCTACGATGCTGGATCCATTAAAAAAAGTCAACCTGCTGGTCGGATTTGAAACTTGGTAACTGCTTTAAAAAACGAGGAAACTGTCTAGTACACACAACTTTGTACAGTGTTTTTTCAATTTGTCTATATGGCACTTAGGAGGAAGACAGAGAAAAAGAGAAACTCAGCTGACCTGCTGCATGCTAGATGGATTATGGAATAGGATTAATGGTTTGAGATTATGGCCATGTCTGGATAAAGACTACGGCTGTTGGCTATGACAACGTTGCAGATTAGGGCCCAATTTCATTAAACCTGTAAGGACAAAAATTTGCTAAGCACAGAAAAATATTGCTTAGCAAAAACTGGTTATTAGCCAAAATTCCATAAAGTTTACACTGTTGTGACTGGTGCCCCACTCATTTTTTGCTTAGCACAGAATATTGCTAAGAAGTATTTTCTGCTTAACAGCTTCATGAAATTGGGCCTGGGTCTTTCCAATGTTTCAGCCATAGCCCCTACTGATGCCATGAATGCTGGCACGGCTTGTTCTTGATGGATACCAACCTTGTTAGTGACCATTATGGCATTCTCTTGCATGTTCATGATAGCGTCCGAGATTCGAACATCAATCGGTTCCATGACAGACTCGATATTCACAGGTCCTTCTAGACGGTCTACCAGCGTCAACATGGCATCTACAGAAAAGCAAATCAAACAACAACCTCAGGATTACCACCTGCTTTAAAAAGCAACAATATAAATTTCACACTTTAAATTCAAAACATTCTCAGAGAATTATAGATTGCAGACTGAATGTTTTCTGACAAAATTTGTGTTATTATTTAGGCCTTCAAAATGAAATTCCTGATTCTCAAGGATTTCCATGACTACAGGAGGTCTAAGTGGTTGCTAACGGCAATGTATATGCAACAAAGAAACCTAAATGTTTGGTTAGTGATAAACTTAATTGGCCAATCAGTAGACTTAACCCTAGTCTTAATCCTCACACATCCCAATGATTTGAAATAGTTCCTTAAACACTCAAGGTCCTTACATTGGTACTTCATTGATTGGTTTAAAACAAACACTCCAGCGACTTGCAGCAAGTCTAGATTGACCTTTTTCTAATGCCCCACATGACCCCATTCAAGTACAAAGATTAGAAATATAAGAAAGGGTGAAAGGTCGTACCAATAAATTATCAAGGTAACTGCTTGGGGCAGGTCTTGGTTGATGGCAAATTATAATTACATTGCCTTCATACAATACTTTCAAGGAAAAATAAGCTATAGGTAGAATTGTGGAATGGCCAGAAAGCGCTGAGTGCATAAGAAGGTATCATTGATAACAATAAGCCATATTGATATTTTTATTGGGCATATACATTTTTAAAAATGAAATCAGTTTCCTCACATGGTTAAAGCCGAATGTAACAGACCAACGAGGCCTATTTGCAGTTTGAGCCCAAGTTTACAAATTCCTTGCTACTGTATGACATTCCTGGATCCCTCATCAAGTTTCCTTTTACTTAGCCCAGGCCAAATTTACCTTTCAACATTTAGGAGGAGTCCCTGTTCATTTTCACCTCCTCTGTCCAACCCTATCCCAAAGACTAAATATCTCTGCCACCCAAATTGCAGATTTCCTCTTGAAGCCATCTCCCTGAACAGCTCCTTGAGCTCCAACATCCATTAAAAAAAAACAAGAAGGTTTTTGACCCTGGGGATAGATGAAATTGTCAGCAGGAACACAGGTGGTTATGACACCATGGTTTATTGATGCATGCCCTGCTATAGCCCATTTTTACCAATCAGCATTTTGGGTAGAAGGTTGGCAATTCTGATCAGGGGCTTAAGGCACTGTGTTCCTGTTAAGCCATCTTGCTTTTAAGTGCTGATGTCAGATTCCAAAGAATTTTAATACATGGGAGAATTGAAGAAAAATACAAATAATTTCCATCTTTAAAAAAAAAGGAAATAGTTTGTTTGTAAGGCAGCCGGAGGCTTTAGCTTCTTCAGATGTACACTTGTAGCACAAGATTTGGACAAAGAATAACTGAAGGCGGGATTAAAACCAGTAACCATTGGTTTAACTGTGCAGGTGCTCTACCATTAATGACATGTACAGTTGTTATTTACTGGACGAGTGGAGTTACTAGGTTCAAAGCCTAGCCTCATTTGGTGCTCCATATGTGGCATGTTGTACCCCCCTATTGTGTTCTGGGAATCTCAGGAATTCTTTAGAGGATTTTAGGGGGAGGGGGGTACTTCTGTACGGAGAGGAAAAACATGTCCTGGGAACATTTGAGGGATACCCTCTGCCAACTATCGGGATATGGTACAGTTAGCCTTCAGACAAAAAACGCAAAACCCAACATGACTACCTTTATCCCCCAGTATCAATATGGTATCAATTACTAATGACCATCACCCAGCAGGTTCTTTTTTCTCCTGTCTGTACCCATGGCCACCCTGAATCCTGATCAAACAACCCCACAAATGATTTGAACGGACTGCCTTTTGTTGGCCACGTATCCAGTCTGTCACCGGAGGAATGTCTGTTTCCGGTCTCCCTCTGGACTGGAGAGTTGCCTTGTTGTTGGTTTTTTTCTTCTTCATTTTAACTGATGGTGATTTATAGAAGTGTTCCTGAAATAAGCTCCCAGACCCTGAGTTATTCATGGCCGAGGTATTTAGAGGTTAATAAAAAGCTCTACAATGATGTGTAAATTGCTCTTGCAGAAGTTGTGTGGGTGAAAACTACCATGATAAAATGGAGTTAAAGCTACAAATTAAAATATCATATTTGAAAAATGATTTAATGCAACAAACATTACGGTAATATAAACAAACACACTATTCTCAGGTACACATACACATTTTGTTAGGCTTCTGTGCAATGCCATGTTTGATTAACAATTCAATTTCAAATTGAACTCTTTGACTTAAATTAGGACACAATATTCTTTTCATAAAGTTGTTTTGAGTTCCCCTTTTGGTGTGCACAGTTTGATTGTTTGTGTCCTACTTTGTAAACAAGACAAACAGAACTAACTAATTTCCTCCGAAATGACTGTGTCCTCATACCATGCTTACTTGGAAACAACCTGAGATGTGGATCTCTGCCCCTCGGCTATGGAATAAACTTCCCACTCGTGTTAGAAATTCTACTGGTCTCACTGCTTTTAAAAAGGCCCTCAAGACCTGTCTTTTCTCTGCTAGCATGTAATCTGGGTTTCTCCAGTCTGATAATCGAGTCCTTCGTGGACAAAATCCACAGGCTACTGAGATGGGGTTTGACCCCCCTCCCCCCCAATGCTAGAACAAAATGTCTTAATGTAGACTACAGAGTATGCCCATCGATGATAGCTAATTTGAATTCTGCAATTAACAGCGGGTACCGTAAAAAGATTTCCACGACTTGATTGAATTTTGATACAACTAGATTACCAGCTACTAATTAAAGAGGAGAGGACAAACATCAGATTAGATCATTAACACTAACAGAGGTGTGATTGTATTAAAATGAGCAATCCTGAAAATCGGCTAGCAGTCTCCTCTTTGTGTGGAGAAGAAGTCCATCAATTGACAGGAAGTCACATTTTAGAGGTTTATAGACCCTCTAAGTAATTTCAAAACCTACAGCTTGGGTCTTACGAGGGCCGAGTCTTTTATTTCTGCGATAGCAGTTTCAAGCAAATACAAAGTGAAGGCGCACGAAAACCATTGGAAAAATCCTGATGTCGGGAAAACTCTTGGCCTCCATAAAATTACTCCTAGAGTTTGCACATCGATCAAATGGTTGGGGTTTTTTTTTTCAGAAAAATACAAGCAAAAATGAAAAATAAACTTTCATTTCATTAACTTTGGACTTATAATATTAAACAAAGATAGATGTCCTTCGACTTCAAATTCATTAAAAACAATTTTTTTTATGGCCATATCAGTTTTTTTTATATACGGAATTGCTCTCAAGGTCAAAGTTCAAGACTGATGCTGCGAATACAATATTAAATTAAGCCCAATAAAAATAGCAATTTGGGGAGTAATGTAGGGGGAGGTGATGGGTCAGAGGGCACATTTTTGTGGTAATTTTGGGGAGGAAAAGTTGAAGGATTAGGCATTGTTCCTATAAATTGGGTATCTGACTATTTGGGTCATGCTGTGTTTTGGCATCACAGAGCGCGGAAGGCGTGTTGCTAGACCTCATGGAACACTGGTGATAATATAATAAGAGAAACATCTGTTTTTACCAAATTCTTGTAATAAATCTGTTTCAACAGTCGACATGAAATATGTGCCATAAAGTATGCTGAACTTCAGCCAGCCTCTATAAATTTCTGTCTAAATTCAAGATGCAGTTGGTGAAAGTGTCAACTGTTGAAGTTTGCTTAAATTGTGATCGTTTTCCATAAAAAAAGAAGAAAACAAAACAAGAAAATGCTTTTCCCTTGTTAGCTATAAAACAGGAGGATATAACCGTATAAAAAATATATAAAATGGAATGGCATCGTATCCCATCTGCTTATCACAATAATCTTGCCCAGTTGTCTCAACCTCATTAGTCATGTGACTTATTGCCATGGCAGCACATTCAGATGATGTTATAACGATCGTCTGTCAGCAGATCATAGCCAGATTTCTGGCTGACTCCCCCCCCCCCCAACCATTGGATTCCACTGACAATAACCACATTTATTCGGCCATGCAGATGAAAGAACATGGTGATGGTGCCATCAAGAAAATAACAAATTTGCCCATGTTTTGCTTTTTTCATTTACTCTTTTGTACACAAGTCCCTAAAGGTAAATTTCTGGTTGCGCTCAATCCCACCCCAAACCCACACAAATTCTAAATTATTTTTTGTTCATTCCAAAATTGGAGCTAACTGTACCAATCCTTTGATAATAAATGAGAGAAATTTCATACCCTATTACTTAAGACTCACTAAGGAAAGCCAGTCACCAACCTTTTTTTCTTCACATGGCCTCGCCATGGTAATTATTGGGAGTTGATGGTGGGCTAAGGTAGATCTCTGGCCTGCAGCCAGGACTTCAAATCAGACAAATCTAACCAAATTACTGACATGAGCTACCAAGATTTGCAAATATTGATCCTACAATAGAGACAACATGAACTGGAATTACCGATATAATTGTTCCATGCTGCGTCCAGTTCTGCCTGCTCAGCTAGGCATCCCTTCATTGTGTTCAGACACATGTTGTAGCAGGGCTTGGTCGTTGGTAGTCCTCGACAGTGAGGGCAGTATGACATCCGCATTAATGATTTCTGACATTCTGGTGATGGCGAAACCTACAAAAGCACAAAAGTAAAATCTGTTAATAATATACTGGCATTTTAATGAGGCATACTTTATTAATTTCACTGTTCTCCATTAACAGTGGTCTGCTGGACAAATGCTAGTTAAAACACCTTAAAGACCAGTCAAAATTTACTCCAAGTGGTCTGGCTAATCTAGTTCAGCAATGAAAAACATCCCTATTTAGTAAGAAAAATTAGACAAGTACGACAAGTGAAAAAGCTGGTGGACAGAGGAAAATGACAAGTTAACTGGTCTTGCCGGTCACTAGAACATTTCAGGGCAAACTTTGCAAATTGTATAAAATATGAAGAGAATATGGCACAAACTTTACATGCATGAGCATAGAGTGATGTCTCTCTAAATGCATTTTTGTGCAATAATTTCTAACATTTCAGTGTAAGCAAGACACGTTAATCACACAAGATAAAAACAGGGAAATGATCAAAATATACTTTGACCAACATTAATTGTTGTACCCCGCTCAATCTTAATTTCAATAGAATTGCGACAGCAAATGAAAAACTCAAAATCATTGTTATCAAAGAGTCCACTATTGGCTTGAAAATATAATTTAATTAACCCTCCTACTCTTCTGCTCTTGGTAAAATGTTCAAGGGAGTTTACCAACCGTTTAAAACCATAACTGCCCGAGTTGTGTTCCCTGGCACAGCTGTGCACAACTGTGTACAGTGTAAATAATATTTGCAGGCTGGCATAATTTATCTATCACTCAAAACCTCAGTGGATGATATTGAATGGTCAGACAGTAGCGCGCTTAACTGTGTACTGTGTAGTACGCATTCACAATCACCTCATGATATTATATTTGCAAGCTGGCATAGTGTATCATTCAAAACCTCAGCGAATGATTTTGTTTGGTCAGACAGTAGGAGGGTTAACTGTGTACTGTGTAGTATGCATTCACCACATGATATCATGTACATTGTGCAGGCTGGCATACATGTAATGTGTCCAATGTCCATCCCTCCAAACCTCAGTGGATAATATTTAATGGTCAGAAAGTAGGAGGGTTGACTGTGTAGTATGCATTCGTGTCATGATGCTGGCTGTATCTATCATTCAAAAATTTGTGGATGATATTGAATGATCTAACAGCTTGGATCATTAAACAGAAATTTCATACAAGGCTAAGATCCAATGACATAATCGTAGTGTGTTCTTAGATCTTGAATTCCCCCAAGACATAATTAGATGTAATTTTCTTGGTGCCTTTCAGCATTATCAATGTCCTGTGCTCCAGACATTGTGACTTCAATTTTAATATTCAGCAACCATACACACAATTCTCCCTGCCTTTGCCCTCTAATAAATTCTGTGGCACAAACATGAAAGGATAAAGGAAAACAAAAAAGGAAGTATCTTGGAAGTACCCGCATCTCGCAGGCTTTCTCACTGAAGGAGTAAATCATTATTTTATTCAGGAGACACAGTTACAGCATGGAGGTTTTTTACCAGGGACTGTTCCTGCTGCATAATTATTACTAGAGCATCTCAGACACCCTACTGTCGTCGGCTTTAAGGCTGGGTCAGGACAGACAGGATGCGAGAGTTTGATGATAAATGCCCCTCTCTGAACGTGCATTTGATAGGCTCAGAGGGATGCATCTGAAGTGCCTCGCATGATGTTTTGATATTAACACTGAATATTGTAGTAAGTGCAACTATCATTCATGTAGGCTATCAATAGACCACTTGCATATAAACCGCAAACACTGCTGGTATGCTGAGGTCATAATGCGTACATTTGTATGCACGTAAGAGCAACTGTCGTCAATAATCTGCCTCAGTGAGGGCGCTGTTTGACTTTTCAATTACTGTAATTTTTGTCTAAGCAGCATATTTGGGTCCTGATCTTAATTCATGCATGATTGTACTGGATATGACATGAACAGCCTTGACAGAAGACTACATGTAACAAACACTCAAATACTGGTATGTTTTGTTAGTCATTCACTGTATCTGCCTGTCTGTGATTTCTTAACTATCAAGACAGCTAGTCATTTCACTTATAGATCTTCATTATCCTCCATAACTGTCCATGCATACGAATGATCTCTTCCTAAATGGTGTCCTTCTACCCTGTTAATCAATAGGCCTACAGCTCTAGTTTCATCACCTTTACACCTTCTGCATGAAGCCTTCTGTGTGATGATGACATAACACGCTTACTTTCTCCATGGTAGACTAAATACGGTCAATTAAAAGTGCTACTGTGTCAATCACAAATTTTCATTTTCTATTTTTCTAACAGCAGACTGTCCTGCAATAACGCACTTCAACTAGAGAGCTACCCACCCATTACGTGAAAAGCTCATAAACGATGTTTAAAATTACATTTATAATCCCTTTATCATCAGGATGATATTTGATAAATGTGAAAGTAACAAATAGTGGCTTGCCCGACCCTCCCCCCCTTAATTCTAGACCTGGAACCTCCCATGTTACAATTCAGGAGGTTTGCAGACTTTAAGCATCATCAGAAATGCAAAACTACTGATTTGAACATAATGTGGACCAATCTTTCTCCCTCTAGTGACTGCTTTACTTCTTCCCAAAATATTTATAAGCTCAAGAAGTTTTTAAGAAAATCCTGAGATCAGAAGAAAATATTGAGAAAATCTTGTGCTTCATTGAGTGGACTGCATTTGGAGCAAGCTTGAATGAAGCACAAGCTTCTGACAATTAAAGTTACAAAGTGTACACTCAATTTTCACATTAAATAATAGGGTCTTTTCCGGCTCATCTTCTACCATGCTACACTTTTACTAGACTAGAGTTGTTATCAAAACAATTACCCCATTCTTGCATCACTGCATGTCTCAGCTATCTCACCTAGACCCCCATCCTCTAGGGGATCCAGGGTGTTGTTGATTACCCCCTTAAACCCCGTACTCCCTGGGGAGGGTCAGACAAGGTGGATATTTAATTCATGTCGGTTATGATAACATAATTGGCCCAGGGAAAGCAAAGCAGAAAATGGGGCAAATTATTTGCGGCGAGTCAAACTGGAATATTCATGAGTGACTTGGCACTTCTCTGAGGGGAGTATGGATGGCTTCTCACTGTCAGTTCAAAATGTTGGAAATTTCAAGATTGTTCTCACAAATATTTTGCCAGCATCCTACTAAACATCAACTAACCTGCAGAGAAATATTTCCACCTGAAATATGGTTCAAGTTGAGAAAATGGCATTTGAAGATCCCGACAATCACAGGGCTTATTTGGGTTGCAGCAATTGAAACAGGCAGACTACAAGAACATGCACACATTTCCTGACAAAACATAAACTATTCTCACAAAACATGAGTGTGTTTATGTTTTCATGTTGGCTGGGCAATAATTGTGAGAAAACTGGAAGATAGTGAATTAACTTTGTTGTATTATCTCTTCAGAATACAAAAACAAATCAGCATCTTATTCAACATATTTGAGTAAACGCATTGGATATGTTTAAAGCTATCTTCCCACTTGCTATAATGTCAATTTGTTTTTATATTTTTACAAATGTGATAAACAACTAAAAAGAAATAAAAAATAATAAATGTAATAATTTGGGAGGCTAATCATAGTGCCTTTGGCAGCTAGCCACAGCAATCTATTTGACCACGGAGCACAGGCAGCTAGATCGAAAGTATAAACAATTTTTTTTTATCATTGCACCAATGTGTATCAATAGCACTGTATACTCAGTACTTTCCCAAAAGTGTTTGATTTTTCGGGGAGGAGAACTGAGGGCCTGGACAAAAACCCCAGAAATGTCACAGGAGAGAACCAATGTTCAACTATACTAACATTTGACCTTAGCTGAGAATCTGAACCAAGGCCAGAGAAGTAAAAGGCTAGCACTTTACCCACTAGCCACCCATCAAAAAATTCATACCATTCCAAGCAGGTGAGTCACTAAACTTAACCCACAAAAAAATTCCACAAGCACTCAATCCTTGAGTGTCTCAATGGTTGTGTACTCAAACAACAACTGCCCAGTGCACTGACCACCATCTGTTGACCACTAACAACATCCCCCTTGGTGTAATAACCTTCACCATTGTCCCCTCTTACAAATGGACCATTGGTTTAGCCCATGGTGAGACCAGTGAAACCGTACGGGCGGCCATTGGGGAAAAAAAGACAACTAAAAAAATAAAGAGATTGCCAGAAATAAATCAATCCCCCGAAATATAAATCAATCCCCAGAAATATATCAATCCCCAGAATAAATAATTCCCAGGAATATATCAATCCCGGAAATATATCAAGCGGCCCAGGATAGGGGTAATTTTCTATATATTTCTGATATATATCTGGGTTTGATATATTTCTGGGGATTGATATATTTCTGGGGATTGATTTAGATTTCGGGGGATTGATTTATTTCTGGCAATCTCTTTATTTTTGTAGTTGTCTTTTTTGCCCCAATGACCGCCCATACTAGTGCAGGGGATTGATGTCTGAACAGTAACATCCAGAGAAGAGGTTGCCCCACATTTTACCTTCAGTATTCCAAGTGACTTATTAATGGGGTCATCATACCAAGCTGGGCCTCAATTCCTTGAGCTGCTTCAAATAACACATTGACCCGTTAGCAAACGCAAAATGCCTGTTTACCTTTTTCTGCCATCTAAATACATTTTGAATCCCAATACAGTGGACAGGAAAGGTGCGTGTAACTGCGCTCCACATTGTGCAAGGGCTCAATACATGTAAGTCAGAATTTGTAAGGCCAACTTTCCTTAAAATAAAACATTCAAAGGTGTCAGACTGTCAATCATGAAGAAAAACCATGTTCAAATAGTGGGAAGTGCAAGCGTGAAGACATTTTCTGTTGTTGCGAGGGAGACAGTGATGTTGCACAATTGCCTGTTGACCCAGTTCACCTAATGTCATCAACACAACAATCTTGGTTGCGCCATTTTGGGAGTTAATGTCCATGTGTGTTGCAGAGTGGTGCGCGTTTTAGGCGATGCGGCATTTAGGTCCTGTAATGCTTACAATCATTTTCACATGCAATTTGACATCCGAATCGGCGAGGGTGGCAGACAGCTCGGCAATAATGTTGGTGCAAGGCAGGCTCGTAACTAGGGGCTAGGGAGGGGGGCTCCCCCACCCAAAAAATAAGTGGAAAAATGGACCAAATGGCTTGAATAGGGGGTCAATAAGCAAGTTTGCAAGTTTGAAACTGTTCTTTTTCTACTTTTTACAGCTTCAGGAAATGCATCTTTTAAAAAAGAGTATTCTA
>CM021541.1:3357299-3395029 GCA_010994315.2 Pisaster ochraceus | reverse complement strand
TTGATGCAAGTATATGAAGTGCCAGTATGAGGCAAAATAAAACCTGCGCGTGACGTGTATACGAGAATTAAGCACCCCAGTAACAGCGGGAAAAAACTCGTAGTAGTCAATTATATGCAAATGACCATAAAAGGATTTTCTATGAAAAATCTACATAGGGTAGATGGGTGGATTTTATTTCTAATTTCCGATTGGATCTCGGCTGTTTCTGTTTGGAATCCAATTAGATATTCCCCGACTCTAAATCGTAGCTCGTTGGGTTCATTAGGCGGCCATTACCATGGCAACACATGCAGTAAGTATCTTTCCGTCACAGCCCTATATGCCGAGCATTATTTATCATCTGTTTAGATTGTTCGAATGTCTCCGAAGTGGTTACAAGTCGGAAATATTTGTTAAACCAGGGCTCTCTAATGCCCTACAGATGGCCTATGACATCAGAAAGATACAGCAAGCGTATATCATTCTGAGTTTCTCTGCATCCTTCCTTTGATGTAACCAAAGCCTTTACTGATCGTGAAACATTAATTCAAAACCACTTACTGTGAAGCACCATGGAGGAGTTGGTAGTCCTCTAGGAATAGGTAATTAGCTTAAAGCAATTATCATAATTAAAGTTCATTCCGCACTGGATTAAAAAATTACAGAGAGATCTTGTTGGGAAAATAAGCCTGTTTTTACTTCCCGGAGAGCAAAGGTGTAAAACTGCTGATGCGTTTTGCCAGCACTACTTTTCAATATGTTTTAATGCAATAACAAAAGTACTCTGGAATGCTTCATCAATGTTCAGTTTGGATATGGAATTCATGACGGAATAGTTTCATGTGCAGACCAACTACTAAATCTTTTCACATTTTAAGCAAATAATAAAACCTTTGAAAAAAAAGTTTTATCTTTAGATCAACATATTTTGGGGGTTTGAAAATCCTACAAACAGTATGAGAATATTATTTTATGCAATATTTACTGTAATGCGATACATTCTCTGGAATAAAATACAATTCAGGTTCGGTTATAAAAGGGTAGGTAATGCAGCAGTTGTAAAAACACATTGTGAAATGTGGGAATTCCATTTGTTTATGCTGGACAAATATTGCTGCGTTCTTGAACTTTCAGGGGATAAACATTGCTGGGTGATAGCACAGTAAAGGGAAATAGAAAATGGTTTCCTGATGCTGCTGAGCACCAAAATATTTTAGGCCTTGTCTGAGTTGGTGGCTACGGCTGCTGCTAAGGGAAGCCTATGCTCCAATGTATGTTAATGTTGTGACTTGTCATCATGCCACAGCTGTAGCCACTTATTTGGAAATGGCCTTAGCATGAATTCACCAGACCTTGATTTAAAAACTCAAATATGGTATGTTTTGTTTGTCAAAACTCAAAAATATGTTCTCTACTATCTTCTTTATTAGGTGTTATACAGGATTGGTAGAGCTGACAAAATAGTCACAGACAGTGTTCCTGTTTAGTGTGATAAACTATATGTACATGTACATGTGTACATACAATTAACAAAACTATATGAAAGTTTGGGTTTAATCTCGTGTGTGAGTGTGATGGAGAAAATAGTGAAAAACAATGCACAATTTTTAGCAAGTTAACAAATTTTCCTCAATTTGGGTTAACAACGGCGATCAACATGTTAAAAAGGGTTTTTAATGGTTTTCAGATGCAGTTTTCTCGAATATGACTTCATTTCAGAAGGAAATGTTCTTGTATGAGCTTCATATTCATAATCAGATGCTGTCAAATCAATGTTTTCAATCCTTAAATTGATGTCACAACTACGACAGGGATATTACAAAAACAAAGTCAGTACCTTTGAAATCAAAATCACAGAAACAGTGCATGACATCTTTGCTGAAAATAAGAGTGCATTTATGTACAGGAAACAAGACTTTTTATTTTGGAGCGATCAAAATTAAAGAGAGTTTCTTGACAAAAAGGAAAGTGCAATTCCAATTCGGCAAATTTTGTGCTTTCAAAATTTTCCCCAGACATTTGTCCTTGACTTGTATGTATGCCCACACTGTATACAAAAAGTGTACAATACTCTTTGTGTAAAATTAATTTACAGTGAAATTCAAACAATATTGATGGAAAACTCAATTACTTATTTATACTTATTCCAGTCTAGCAATCCACAATTTCAGTCCCTAGCAACGATGCACCGTCAGAAAGGTCAAAGTGTATTGATCATTTTATCGGGTTGGACACAAGAAGAGACTTATAAAAGAAATAAATGTAATTTTTTTTAAAAGGCCAGAGCATGAATGTAAGACTAGACTCTACAAAAAGCCCTGATCAATAAGCACGAGTGTTGTGTTGCTAACAACTATCTGGAAATTGTGGTCTGGGAACGTGCTGCTGCGAGGAATCTGCTGGTCCGGGCGTTTGGGAACGGTGGGGAGTTGAAAAGAGTGTCTCTGCCTGCAGTGATATGATCATTAGCAATGAATTCACACAAACAGCTGGGCTAATTAAAGGGCGGTGTACAAATCTTTCTACATTTTCTTCCATTGAAACTGAGGCTAGAAACACGATGACTGTCCACTACATCACCATGATGTAGAATGACAGACTTGGAATAAACTTGTTATGCACATGATGTCATCTGAGTAGGGCACCCTCGCCTACAGGTCAAAAGGAGGTTTGGCCAATACTGTGTGCTGCATGTAAAATCTCTGTGTTTCCATTGTGTTACCATCATACTTTGTCTAAGATGGCGGCTTGATGATGTCAATGAATAAAGTCTATTTTGTTTTTGGAAGACCAATTTCATTTTGGAACCATGGCATAAACAAGGGCAACAGGAGATGGATTAGTCCAGCTACAGCCAATTTTCAGGAAACGAAACCTCAGGAAAATCCCTGAGAATTTCAACCCCATATTCATTTTACATGTGAGGAAATTGTCCTTGATGAAACGAACACTCAGTATGATCACCATGGATTTTATCACTTAACTCTAGTCCTATGTACATGTGGGCATTCTTGGGGAACTGTGACTAATTTCTGGGAGTTTGCCCAGGCTAGTAGTTCAAGCGTAAAAGGGTAGACTACATAACTTCCCCAAAATTTCATGGGAATTTGTCAATGATAAATTGGGATTAAATGAATGTGAGCAAACTGAAGCAGAAACAGTCTGGCATCTTTTCGTCAGTGAATATTGGTGCTTGCAAGTGTTGTGGGTGTGAAGATCGGCCTATTTTGATCACAAAAGTGCCATTACAGACGAAAATTTGGGTGACAAATCTGTTCGACAGTTAAACCCGTGAAGATGAGAGCATTTACTTGTAACTTTTATGCTGCATGGTTTTTGAGACGTCATTGGCAGCTGAGTTTGATATTAGAATGTCATCACCTCCGTTCTTATAGGAATGGTCCTGACGGTACAATGTCCTCAGAGATCCATGCCTCACATCTAATCATCCCGATTTAGACCTGTGTGTGGCCTCTGACTGACAAACCCCATTATCCTGGAAATCCTACATGATTTGCTTTAGGTTTCCTCAAGAAAAACTGACAACGGTGCACATAATCTATGTCGGGTTTCATTTTGAGGAGACAATTTTATTAAGGGTTTGAAAAAGATACAGGCTGGTGGCCATGATGTGATTGACCTTACCTATTGTAAATTGCTTGATGCCTTCAGGGAACAGAACTTTAAGAATTGCTGGTGTTATGTTGCGCTTATCTTCTGCATGGTGAATTGGATAGGGCTTCAGGGGACATGACCAAATATAGGCTGGTAACCCTGATGTGGTGACCCACTGCATAGTGAATTAATAGCTATGCCTCCGGGGGACATGATCAATACATAGGCTGGTGCCATGATGCGGTGACCTGTCTCTTTATGTAGTGGTCATGGGCTTCAGGGGACATGACCGATAAAGGCTGGTGGCCATGATGATGTGTTGCCACACCATGGTGAACTTCAACATGTCTTCAGGGGACAAGACAAACAGACTGGTGACAATAAAGCAATGTCTCAATCACTTTGCCCACGAGGTTCATGATCATTGTGACTATCGTTAATACCTTAAAAATAACTTTCACAGAATTGCATTTCACCAATGCATCTGCTTTGTGTCATAACAGCAGGCATACATACCATTTGTAAAATACATGAACCAAGCTAGCTTAAACTTAAAGATAATGGTTCGGCAGTAATCATGAACCATGTTTAAATTTATTAAATGCTGACCTTTTACAGAAAATTGCATTTCATTGAAAATTAACTATTACAGCTATTTTTTTCAAAGAACAATCCCATTCTATCAGAATTCTTCAATATTATGGTAGGTCTACAAACACAAACATATAATGGTAAACCCAAACTACATGTATCTATTGCTACATCATACATAACCAAGCACAGTTTGTATGGACCTGTTAAAGTTGTGGTGGTACAGTAGTCATTCAGAATCAGGCAATTTTGAAGGATTTTGAAGGATTTGAGATAGTTTGGGATGAAAAGTTCAGGGTGTCACTGATCTTGCATCTATAGAAAGGGGAACTCTGATGATCCGTCAGAATGGGATGGTAAAAAACTCCTGTTATCAACTGGTTACCGTAATGACTCCCCATGATGGGATCATTAGACAAGATGTTGGTCACCATGACAACAACATGTGCATGTACGTAGGGGGTTACATGACTTGACCTTTTCTAGTCATCAATAGATGAGATGAGTACATCTCAATCGTGTAATGGTCCAACAGCTCTAGACATTCCTCCGCTCCTAGCGACAAAGCAAAATCCTGAAGAGGGTGGGATCTCTCATCGGATGGAATCACTCATGGGGTACAAACTAAACAAAATGATTAATGCTGAGGTGTTTCTTGCCGCATCTTTCAACGATGCTACATGATAAACAATAAACTGTAATTCCGGATAAATCCATCCAATTTCATGGCTGCAAGACGACAAGTGTTGCACGCAGTGACGTTCAAATAAACATGACTTGTTTTCACTGCCCTTTGTAGTGTTATGACATCGCTATGGAAACAAACCCAAGCTCCAATGTGACACCTGACATTATTTGTTTATAAAGAGCGCCCTCATTGTCTAGGCTAGCATCAGGAAATGTAAATAACATTAAAGGGTGAGTCACCGGTATCAGTTATTTATGAAAACAAATTCTGTCTGTCAAACTGTGCAGGCTGTGTATGAAGGTCTCTTTTTTTTTCTCTATAATCATGTATTTTTAATAATAGGCACCAGGATGCATTTTGAATAAAATGGCATGAGCTTTCACCATTGCTGTATTGAACAATTTCTTTCCACAAAATCTGTTGAGCCTTTTTCTTTGACTCATACCAGATGCTTCGTTTTTGAAAGGGCAAAGGCACCAGGGCGTTTTCTCCTTGGTAAAGGACACCTCTACTAGGACATTGTAAATTTTTATTGGACCATTTCAAGGGGCACCGAGGCAATGACCAGGGGCAACAGAAGCAAATGCCTTTGTGAAAGCATCAGGCCTGCAAACCTCCTACTAAATCTCACCTATATTTTAAGAACTATCCTATCCTTTCACTATAATACTCACAGCATATTAATTTTGTGTGCTTCACCCACACCAGTTTGGCTTTGGGGTTCTGAATCAATCAAACTCGGGCAAAAACGGGGGGGGAGGGGAGAGATTCAAGAAGACAGGGGGATTAATCCAGTCAGCATCAAAACCTAGCGTTGATTGTTTCCAAATGTTTGCACGTGTAATGCTCCCTGACCATCATACCAATCAGAATGTTGGAGGAACAGTGATTCTGCAAGTTAGATTTTCACCTTCGCCAGACCAATTCCATTTATTCTAGATTGAAGGGATAGTTTTTAATCTTTAAGCAGACCCTCCAGCCATTTCCATCTTTGGCTTACAGCTCAGTGGTAAAAGCAAGGTACGGGAAAACATTCCAACAGATTTGGTCCTTCCATCTGACAGGTAGGGGAAGCCACCTGTGAAATCCAACATCTGATTGCAACCTGTGAAATTGTTTTTCTTAACCAAGCGCCTGCGGCACAATGTCATCTGGATACAAAAACTTAACATCCTCTACATCCGTCCAGATGTGAATCGGACAAATTGAACATTTGATCCCTTGGAGCATGTTCTTTTGGGTTGTTTTTTTTTTTCCCCCAGAAACTTGTCTTTGTTTAATTGTCATTTTCAGCAGACAATTGTGGTTTACAGTCTAACATTAGGATAATACAATAAGGAATTCACTATGAAGATTTCTTGTCCAAATGTTAAGGGTAAAACTTGAAAAGAAATACAAACCTTTGACACTTGGGTAATGACATCTCGTCCCACCGAAAGCCCCTGAACAAAAGTTCTTGCACTAATAAATGCTCTTTTGATATGGGTAGTCAGTTTAGCTGGTACGTCGCCAAATGGTTTCAGCTCGTCTGTATGCTGTATTAAGCAATCCCAGAATGACTCTGCGTATGTGAACTGTGGGTTGAGCAGACTGAACATCCGTTGCAGTAACTCCGTGAAAAAATCCTCCATGATGCTGGCGAGGTCGATGTCGCTGCCGTGGTAATACCGGCGAAAGTTTTCAAATAGTTCGTCAAAGAACTCAGAGTTTTGTTGGTATAGCGACCCATAGGTTTTTGTGAACATGTCTCGGAGATCGGCTTGCCCTCTATCAATCAACTCTTTGAAAAAATCTGAGGATGAAAAGAGAAAACTCATTATTAATAATTGAAAAATTCATGGGAAAACAGTGGAATTTCTCATGATAGCTTGATGCATAAATGATCATCCGCTTTGAGCAAATCCTTAAGTCCAGAGGGCACCCAGCACACAGACAAACAATTCATAGCGATATCAGCCAACAGATATGTTTGACCTCATTTATTCAAACCGAGACTTTTGTCCAAAACATTTTTAGCACAGTTCTCAAATCTCACACACATAATACCAAAGTTCAAACAAATATTAGAAAAAGTGAACATAAATCACTTAAATCGTTTACATTTCTGTTTGACATGCACTTATGCGTGCCTGGAATTTCATATTTGAGAGGGCTGCCATTTTCATTTTGCAAAGGGCACTTCCATTGGAGAATCTGGAAAACTATGGGAAACTGTTGAAGGGGCACCAAGGCTAAGACCGGGGGCAACAGAGGCCATGGCCTCTGTGGCTATAACTCCAGGCCTGATCATGCATAAGCCTACATACGTGCATCATGTATCATATGGGATAAATCAAGGATCGTCCATTAGCCACAGATAAATTGAGCACATAACTGAGCAGGCCCTAACGACGTATCAATTTTATTTCTGACAAAATTTCCCCCTGTTGGAACTCGGGGAATTTCCATGTCAGGAGGCTTATGAGAGGAAATTTCATAAGCCAGGAACCTCAGCAAAGAATTCAAAAGCATATACATTGATCAGGAAATAAACAATTACTGTAAATTAAACCTTTGATGTTTTTCTAAGAAAACAGCCACAGTGAAACAATGACTAATTTATCTTGGCAGTTTTCACACGCGGACCAAAATGGGGCGCTTTCTAAATTTAAAACCAGCAAGTTTACTCAAAATGTTGTTCTAACCTACTGATAAATTTGTGCACTGTAGTATTTCCTCTCCCTCGAAAACCTGGTCATTATTACTAGCATGTGGTCTCAATCCTCCCATATCCTCCTATGTCACTCCACACCAAATTGTTTAACCCTAGATAAGATTGGAATGCCTGACCCCTGCCATATGCAATTGTTATGTGGGCCTACAGCCTCAGCCCTTCCGAGTCCTTCACTTTGGCAACTGGATACAGAAGAATGTGGTACTGCAATGGTGATTTTTAACCATTTTCCCCATCTTGTTTTGTTGCTTATATACAATGTATAGCCCTGTGTGTTCTTGGTGGGTGAGAAAGAAAAATTCTGCATGGTTTGGATCAAACAAAATCACAAAGCACATTCTAAATTGTACGCAAAACATGAAGCAGTTTGCCACTAGTTTGCAATGGGAGATTTTGGGGGGATGGTAGGTGGCAGCACACTAAGAAGACAAGTCCGTTGTTCTTGGAAATATTCGCATGCTCAGAATTACGTAAACAGTCAAAATGTTACCTGGTATGTCTGTGCCAGCTATAGTGTTCGTAAGTCTCCCATTATACCACCAGTCATTTTGGTTGGTAAGCAGTGCGCATCAGCTCTTTTTTCATCCTTTTTCATCCAGACTCTAATATAATTGGTACACTTTGTTCTAAGCCAAGTCTATCTGGCAAAACCAGGGTATGAATTATGAAAGATTTCAGTTTCGGTAAAACGCTTTGAGAAATACCCCCATCCATCGACCAGCTAAATTTATTCCATATCTCTAACAACTTTCATTTCACCGCCACTACTCTAAATTACCGTCTTGTTGAAAATCTATTTAACAATCTCCAGAGGAGCTCCAGTGTAGTAACGATGTTCCCTTCCTGGTCAAGTATCTCGGCAGTGAGTTTAATCATCGAGCTATGAATCATTTAAAAGCCTTGTCCAATTATTAGACTCGTTAAGTTGAGGACTCTTTCTACTGCCAATAAGATACACCCAATTTATCATCAATACAATGAATAAGTAAATAGCTCTCTGTTTTCACTACTTTGGCAAAAAGAAGCAATTGAAATGTGGCCATTATTAAATGGAAAGATGTCTCTGGGGTTTTTTAAAACTGAAAATTGCATTAAAGATAAAATCAAAATAAGTTGACATGCAAGCAGCTGAATGTTTGGCATTAAACACACATTTTTATGTGGTGTCAACATTTCCATAATTTTTCTGATAAAAAAACAAACATACAACATTACAACAAAAATCTGATTCATAAATAAATTGGTTACAGTGCTAAAAACAGAAGTTCAGGATTTATTTCTGTTGATGAAAAATAACTACAGGCAAAAATTAGATTGGAATTATTCCTGTTGTAAGAACAAAATTAACGGGCCAACTGTAAAAAAAAATTCATGTATGAGTAAAACATCAAGAAGAAGAAGAAAATCTCGAAAATTTCCCTCAAACTACGATGACTAATAGTACTACCACTCCAAACTACACATCCCAGTCTCTTGACTGCTACACTACATCAACACTTCCAGCATCGAATATAACCAGAACCTTGGGGCCTCCATAATAAATTTATGAAATTGTATGTCAATGACTACCAGTTGGTTGACATTAGTAGACATCCAATGCTCATGAAAAAAATGTTTTCCTCAAAAAGATATTACCATCCAAATCTCATTTTCAGCTTCAGAGGAAGTTGTTTCGCATTAGAGCTAATTAAGATAATTGGGTATTGTTTATTGTGTGTATGCAAATATTGCAAGTTGTAGTCCAGCAACTCATTAGAATAAATTATGTAAAACACTACCACAAAGAATGCATGCACTGTGGTGTATGGGTGTATTGAACAATAAGAATTAGTGAAAAGAAAAGGGATATGGTGAGTCACCATAGACTTGCTACAATCATTGCTATGTGATATAGAAAATCAACATCCATTCTCTATGGTATATCATGATACTATGCAAGTGCATGAATCAAACTGTGCATACTATTAAAAACTGCTTCTATTTTAACGATTGTATAAACTGGTTGACTGTTATTTTTAATTAGTTATTAGCTTAAAGTTTCAAAACCTTGCAGACAACATATACAATATCTTGCAAACTCAACATGATTCCAGACTAGGGCATTTCAGCAGTTTATATAGAAGAGCACTAGGAGACTGAGGCCAGTTTAGTTATTGCTAAAACAAAGCTAACACCTCCTTTGTTATGATAAAGACCCCCCCCCCCAATATCAACTCTTGCATTAATCATAGGTACAATGCGGTGGGTAAGGGAGACTTATAGCCAGTCTAGGCATGACTGCTACACTGTTAATGCCTTCTTTGTTATGATAACGTCATATGATTCATGCACATTACTGAAGCATCTCTGTGTATGATGATTGAAGAGGGTGGGATGGCAGAATGGCAAGACACGGCGTTTCAAGTTATAAGAGACCTCCAGTCCATAGTAACGAGGAATGAACAAAAAGGTTTAACATTAATCGATACTCTTTTGAGATGTGCTTCTGAAAAGAAACCAGTGCACTGATTTATTGCATGTGAATGACTCGATGTTCGATCAGTATGCTCTGATAGCCGTCTATTTTTATTGCTGTTTTTCTGCGGAAGCTGATCGGCGCACACAATATTTATGTACATGGTGTTACGGCAAACCTTACTAGATTGCTTCCACCATGCAAAACTGATAGCTATACCAAAGCCAGTCAATACTGAAATATCAAAACTGTTGATTTTAGAATTGAGAATTTTAAGGTTGTTATCCTTTGTGTGCAAGACAACGACAAGCTGTAACATTGAATATTGAAATATTGAAAGTCTCTTCTTGCCATTGTTATTCTTGAGTTAGACAGCAACTGAAAGGTTCTGGAGTCAGATCTTCAGAATGATACCAGTGCCAATCCTCCTCAGAAATATTGTTGCAAGTCAAGAAAACAGACTTTAAAGCTGTTGTTCTTCTCATTTTGATTCCGATCTTGTTACAAATTTTCTGGTCCTGTAATAGTTTGAGCTACAAGCCCTGCAGTATATTGTGGATTTTCCCCCAAATTTCAAGCCCTGGGTAGGTTTATTGGTATCAACTCCTTGTGTTAAAAAGCTATTTTGGGCGAAGCATTGGTGCTGAGAAGAACTGGGATCGAGACAAGAATGGAGCACGTACAGTAGAGTCTCAACGCTTTGAACAGTCTGCTCTGCTGGAGATTTTAATCACATGGTTGTTACCCACAAACCTACTCATTTCTTACCTCCTACACCATGCAAAGCTTCAAATCTCACTTAAACCTGCATGTGACAGGGTCACTATTATTCAATACCAAGGTAATTAACATAACACTGATGTGTGTAAGATATTATTTCCTGCACTTGCACACTATTTAATTAAAAGCAACCCAATACCATGCAGTATATGGAGAGCCCAGGCAGACCCTGGATCAACCATTTAAGCCCAATTTAATTTGGTCAGATGTAATTAATGGTATTAGCAGTATTGGAAGGTGTCAATGGTGGCGTGATTGATGACTACCCAGCAATCCTTGAATATCTTTCTCTTCCATGGTTTCCAGCGAAGGGGTCTTGAGACGATAGATTGAAGATCAAGTGTTTAATGGACGTTTTGTTGACAGTCTCTGTGTCAGGGTTTATTTTCATTTTTGGTTCGTTGAGTATCAAAATGCCTTGCGACACAGACTCTCTCTTGCGTTTACTTTTTATCCGGGTTCAACAAAAATTTCAATATCCAACATAAATAATGACTTCAGGTGGAAAGTTTTGACATTTTGATTGTTAAGAAGATGGGGTTAAAAGATGGGCCATCAAAAGTGTGTCATAATTAGATTGGGGGGAACCCCAAATAGAGAAAACCCACTCAATGAGGTAGGGACTTGAATTTGTAGGGGAATCCACAAGACTGCTTGTAGCTCAAACTTTTTACTGGACCAGAATTTTCCAAGATCAGAATCAAAATGAGTTGAACACGCCCTAAGAGAAGAGCTATCAGATTTGTCTTATGTGTTCATGTAAGTATACTTCGATACACAACAGAACTGAGAGATATTTATCAGATTCACAGCCAACATTTTCGAGCCCTGGAGGTTGGATTTGAACTCGAGTTCACAGAGGTGAAAGGCTAGGGGGAAAGCAATCACTGAGCCAACCTGATTCCCATGTAAATGTACAACCTCTTTGTGAAGCAAACAAAATCATGCACATTAACTATCCAACTGCAGTTTGTCCCCCCAAAAGGAGGAAAGTTCCAGTCACAGCAAGGCTTTACACCTAAGTAATTTACACCATTTAATTTTTTCAATTTTCAGGTGAGAAACCAAGTACAGAAATCAGCTGAAAAGTCATGCACCCTGTTAACAGGTCTGAACATTTAAATAAGCAAAAGACTTGTGAGATCTATTGTCAAGTATTATTATGTATAAATCAATCCCAGTCCCTAATCCTTCGCAAATGATCTAAGGTGACCCAAGAATAGGTGAGCCTTAATTTGGAATGATCACCCAACCTTCCAGACTGACAAGACTGATCCATCCCTCTCTAATCCACCAACAAGGTCATCCATTCTTAGGCTTTGTCATCTTGATCTCTTGATAGAAACTCTACTGCCTTATAACTATGTATCTTTATGTAACCGAAGGTTGGTGGGTCACCCCCCCCCCCCACTAACCGATAGTCAAAAAGTCAGGATTGCAAATTTTTTGAGCTGATTTTGTGTCATTGAGATGCAGAAGAAGAACGTCATTCCTCTCTAAAAAAGAAATCTGCTTGGATGGTCTCTTAGTTGTTGTCCCTACGCTACAACACACCTATGTTTTGCCATTTCTCCTCATCCCTTTGCTGTACCTGTTCCAAAGGCTAGTATTGTGAGATATTCTGCTCGCTTTTTCCCCTGGTACTGCTGCACTTTGGAACTCCCTAGGTATATCTTACTTCCACCATCTTAAAATCTATTCCAGTTCAAGAGACGTGTGAACCCTTTTCTCCCTTTAATTTATCTACATTTTCCTCATGGCCTTCACCTCGAGTGGCCATCAGGCATTGGCAATGTTTCAAAGAACAGAGAAAAACAAAGAATGTCAAAAGCGAAACGAAATGGATAGTTACTGTTTCATACGAAAGTATTGCCAAAAACCTAAACACTCAGTTTTCTCAAAAGAAACAATGTAATGACCAATGCCATAAAAACAATGTTATCATAACTAACACTAGGAACAAGACTTGTGTTTTTGCAATTGTTTCATTTTTGTTTTAACAACTGTTAATTAAATTTAGAAACCAGGACACAAGCAATGTACATTTGTTTTGAATTTTGTATTTATATATTTTTTGGGGGGCTCCTATAGGCCTAACTATTAAATATTTCAAACTGCAAACAAATTAAATGTATATCAGGCCTAGAATTTCAACTTTTAGACGGCAAGGCCATTTTTATTTTGAAAAGGGCACTTCCATTGAAAAAACTTTTATGATTTAAAAAGTCTATGAGAAACCTTTGAAGGGGCACCAAAGGCAAAGACCCAAGGCAACAGAGGCCAAGGCCCCCATGGCCTCATGCAAATTCCTGTACTGGTTCGTTTGTTTTGTTTGTTTCATTTTCCGTTATGAATTTAAATTTATTTAAAAACAAATATTTTCTATCAGCATCGTCAACAAGCTAAAATCTAGAAGTAGCATGTTTAAATGGTCGCAGAAATATGAATCTTCAAACAACTGAACCAGGATCTTGAGAGATAACATCTTTCACAGGAAACAAAGTTTGTGTACACTGCAGATAATGAGAAAATCTTATCAGTCACCCGGTGAACTAAATTGAGAGTACTCTTGCACAACAGAAGCTTTTATTGGATGAAATCCAAAGCAACAATTTCCTTTATTTTCTCCATTCTGGGGAAAACTGCCAATAACAATTTGTTTCCCCGCTTCGCAACCTAGGGATCAGCGATGACAGCAAAAGTAATCAAAACATGGCAATTCTGGGAGGTCAAAACAACAATTTCTCAGAAGAACCCTTAATAGCTCTTTCCAACAATAGCACGTCTGATCATTAAGAGGTCTAGCAACAACAAAAGGTGTATTATTTGACTTGACAGCCTGGTACAAGCAACAAAAGGAATCCATCAGCACTTTGAAAGGAAGGGATTGTATCTGGTGCTATGGTTAAACCAGAAACCTTATCCATATAAATTTCTCGCATGAGCGATAATGCTGTGCATTAGTGTGCAAGTTTTTCCCCGAGAAATCATGGTTTTAAAAACTCCTTATCTGGTATGTTGACTGCAGATAACTGCAGTAAAAGTTATGTTTATAAAGTGTTTGCTTAGCAAACAAACTCTTCCTGACAAGACAAAATGTAAGAGGTCTGTATCCCTTTTGGCTAAGGCTACAAGCCAGTAACTCCCTGCATGACATCACATCATTGCAAATATGCCCAAATAGGAATAAGATATATATTCACTAAACATATTTATTGTGTTTATCCACTTGATTGCTGTTAGTGTGCAAATCTCTCTTTAATTTGCTCTCAATTACATCCACTGTATACTTTGACTATCTAAGTATCTTGTAATATATGCTTTTCCTAAATTTTCTTTATTTCAGCACCTTGGAATATGTTTGATCACAGACAGATGGCGCTTTACAAATTGTGTATTGTTATAATTAGACAACAAGTTATATTACAACTAAGACGTGCAGGCCTTAATTTGCATTTATATGACATACCTTGACTTCTTGCAAGAAAGCTACCATGTCTGCAGGTAGCGTTCATAGACACATCAAAATGGCGAGCTCCCTTAACCAACTAGGAATTGGCAAATGGGCAAAGTAAAAGAGTATGACATGCGCGAGGTGCCTGGCTTATTTACATGGAGCCATAGCCCACACCTTGTTAGATTGAAACTCTCTCTGGTTGTGTGAGGAATTTCATTTCAGTATTGTCGGCTGATTGAAACAGGGCCTATAGTTTATGGGCAAAGATTGCAAGCGCTGATTAAAAACATTTTCATTTCGATTCAAGACTGGTTTGCAGTAAATTCAGAACCCTCAACAAAAGTCTCAAGGAAATGGTCTTTTCAAAGGGGTGTAAATAATGGAGAGCTATGGAAGACAATCTCACCATGGCGAGCCAAGTACTGCTCCTTGCTCTATGATTTCATAAATGCATGATTAGGATGCAGGGTTCTTCCCATTCACAACCTAGCGTATAGGGCCGATATGCACGAACTGCGGGCTGATACACATACAATTTTATTTATTTATTTGTAACAAAAATCTTTACTTCAGATTGAAGTTACAAAAATCCTAAAGATGAAACCATTGAGAACGCCCCAGATTGCATAGTAGGGCTTTTAAAACCAAAGATAAACACCAAGTGAAAAACATTCCGAGGACCTTGTTTCAACTCAGCGTGTTTTAATAGGCCAAACTCAAAAAATTTGGTCCTTAATGCAAAACAGTTTGACAAATCCTGGAGAAAACCTATTTTAAGGCCCTTCAGCAGTTATTTCTTACTACCTTGCTCCAGCCCAACATTTGCATACTCCTAGAAAAAAATTTTTCGTCCGTAAAAGAAAATGTTGATGTGTCTATTCTCATCCATTCTGATATAAGATTACAGTAGGGGGTTTGCGTAAATTCACAAACCAACAAATGACTTAAAATACAAGGGAACTAAAAACCGGGATTATGTGGGTGTGAGGCTATCCTGTAGATATGATTAGCATATCTAGAGCATTAAGAACCACAGGATCTTGTAATGAATAACGAGAATGAAGGATTATATTACGCCATGAATAACACCAACCCTGGCCATATAGGATGGTGCTTAGATATCTAAGCAGGCAAGATTCCTCTAGCCCCAGGCTAAATGCATCCGATTAACCTGTTTACCCATTTTTATGAAAAGCCGCCAACAGTATTCTACAGTTTCAGCTTTCATATGCATAAGTTATAAAGTACATGCAATATTTGGTTGACAATTTTTGGGGGAGGTACATTGAACCTGTGAATAAATTTGATTTGTTTTTGTTTAGTTACTTTTTAAAAAATTGACGTTAGTTGCGCACCGTCGGAATTCATAAGTATTGAATATTCATGTCCAGATTGCCGTATCCCAAAACACTTGAATCAATGGGTTGGGTGCCACCATTATTTAGGTAGGGTATATCGGTTGATGTTGTGGATGCATTAGATGAGAGATTGGTTCCCAGGAAATGAGACAGGAGGGATATTGATGGAGGAACTTCCTCGTAAAGTGGTGAGAAACAGGCAGACAAGAAGACAAACAGACTTGCACTTGCAGCATTTGATCCAATCCTGCCTCACCTACCCCCCCCCTTAAATCCAATGCTTCTATTGCAGACACATGAATTGAAGGCCAGATCTGAGTGAAAATCAGAAGACTGTATGATTTCATTAACCTTGGCTGCAGTTGTTGAAATCTAGACCATATTTGTCAATTCTTTTGCAAGTAGCATACATACATCCTTTTGAGTAGTAAGCATCTTTAGGTTCTTGAAGGGTGTTTTCCGGAAAAAGTATTCTGCATTAAAACTTGTTTTGAAAGAGACTTGTTTTCAACCCTTACCCTGCCAAATGCAACAAAATGCACCAGAAGTTACGGCTGTTATGTTTTGTTGCATAGACATTTGTAGCAGGCTACTAAAATCTTGTAGTCTGTAGTGTTGCATTTTGTGGGGTACAGGGCCCCCAACATGTACACAGCAGGGTAACCGCCCAGTGTCTAGGCTGGCATAAACGAGTTCACTTCACAATGTAGCAGCATCCTTTGTTGCATTTTCCTGCATAAAGCAGGGTTTCACTTTGACTGCAATTTGATGCATTTAATACAGCGGGGTGCCTTGATGGTGGTTAGGGTTAACAAAATCCAGCACATATCAAAAGTAGCAACTTTGGCACGAAAACACCAGCTTTCAAAACATATTTTTCTGTAAAAGGTCCCTTATGCACATAAAACCAATGGGTTTACATTTTGATTTAAAATAAACTTGTTTTAATTCCTCACCTACAATGGCAATATTTATTTATAATCATCATTCTAAATTCACAACGAAGCCTGTTGAATTCCAAAGCTTATGAACCTTTAATGCGTTGTAAAATATAACCACTGGAGCCAAAACCTTCTGAATTTACGTCAACTTTAGATCAACCTAGATCCAGAGCTGACAAATTTACCAACTGAAATTTGATTTTAAGCCCAGGTGATCGCCTGATCTGATTTGCCAACTAAAATATTATCAGAAATTACCGCAGCACGTCGTTGCTAGGAAATGTAGAGCTCCCGGGCTTGGATACATGTGATCCTATTGATTATCAGAGCGAGTGGTTATAAGATTCATGGTAGATGGGGAAACTGCCGAGGAGGAAGAGATGGGGGGGGTGATTTCCCAAATGGTTTTCTGAGTGTTGAGGTACTGCAGGGTATAAGGGAATAGGGTTGCAAGGAAATACTGAGATGGATTTTTAAAGAAAACATTTAAGAGCTGTTCTCTTGTCTGTGAATCTCCAAATGGAAAGTACAATGCAGAGTAGTTGTTAGGCTCGGGCGGTTAGTCCTATACATATAGGACGCACTGTTTTCTGTACAGAGAACTAGAGTCTGTGGTTCTTTACCATTAAAAGTGGTTCGGAGGAGCGATCATAGGATAAAACCTATGGTGCAATGGTTTGATGAATGGTTATTTTCATAATGTACCACGAAGTGACCTATCTCGTTGACAGCCCCCAAGAACGTGTTTGGAGCAAATAGCGATTGAAGTTGCACTATTTTTCAAACTGCTGTTTCAGAGTATGCTTGCTATTTATGTTTTATTTTTCAAGACAAAAATAAAGCTGAATACTTTATTCGCACATAACTGTCAGAGTTGTTTCATTCCTGCAACTATTTTAATTAGTAATTAATTCCTAAACACATAAGTCACTTCGTGAAAATGAAAAACGAGTATTGCCCGCAGAGCGCTGTGTACAAAGACATTGCATATTGAGACCTATCGCAATAGCTCACTTCGTGAAAAACACTACGCTTCCAGATAGGCCACTTCATGAAAATGCAAAATGTCACACACGTGCACCTAAACTGTGTCGTAGCACTTTGTACACCATTGGTGAAGTGGCGCATCAAGATAGGTCACTTTGTGGAAAAACAAAACAACAACAAATCTAGTGACACGCCGCTTTTACTAATTAGTGTAATTACGAAACTATTATGTATTACAGTATGTATTCAAACTTGCTGAAAATGTTAACAGTAATGAGTATACTAATAATCTGTATAAAACCTGATTTGCCAAAATATATTATTTTTGACAGATAGTCACTTCGTGGTACGCGTAACGAATTGAACAAAGATGTGCATAAAGAATATTAGACACTATGAAGCAGAGGCAAATATGGAGACGATGTCTTTTAGAGAAATGCCTTCATAAAACAAGATACTGCACTTCTTAACAGAACTTAAGTTACAACTGATCGAACAGGACAGACAGGGAATGGAAAAAGGGCAAACAAGCAAACAAAACCAATGCGACCGTACGAATAAAAGCTGATAATGAAAATGATGTTTAAATTAATACAATGATTACTACATGTACTTGATGATGACGAGATTGTTCATTGTTCAAAGCTGCCAACATTTTCATTTTGCAATGAGGAGGATTTTGAACAACAATCAGGGAGATAACAAATTACATTCAACATAATAGGGGAACAAATACACAATCAGGGAGATTTTCGAAATTTGTTCACCAGAACATGGAAAATATGGTTTATTTTCAGGGAACTTTCTGTGGAATCAGGGAGAGCTGGTGGCTCTGTTGTTATCACACTTCTTCTGACCAGTGGGTGCCCATGTACTTCATAATCAGCGGCTTCATCAAAAAGCAAGATGGCCGCTGTAGCAAGCACTACAAGTTCTGGAATGTCACAGCTAAGTCGCGGTTTAACCTAAGAGCATTATTTACAAACTGTGCTGACCAGCCACCTGGGCAGCTCAAAAGCACTTTCAATGGTTTCAGCGATTCTGACCGACTGGCGACAATCCTGGAGAAGCAGTTGAGAAATATTGTATTGATCCGTACATGTAGTGTGTTCAGTGAGAAGGCTGTAATGAACTCTCAGTTGGAATTCCGAGTGCGCATGGTGCATGAATGGCCGGTCGTGTTTACTGAGAAAACAACATGAGATGATTGCCGCAACTGTCTGTTGACTAGGGGTTGTATGTGCACACAAAGAGTGAATAATTCTGCAGTTGCGGGGAGAAAGGCTTGTGGATTTCTTGTGGGACTACGCCTGTGGCGGTGCAGCAGCAGCTGAAAAGGCTTTGAGAGGATAGCTCATGTGTTTATCATGATTGTGTTGGAGATGTTCAAATACAAGTAATGTTGTTTCAACTGGATAATACTGGTGCTTGAATGTAGTAGAAAACATGAACATTTCTTTTTTCAATCTATGAAGAGTAAAATCTTAAAGCTGTGGAGATGGTTAAGAAACTTGTAAAACCTCAGAGTTTGCCCTTAACTTTGTTCAGTGACAAGCCAGCAGGACCAGTTACCTTATTATGTCACTAGTCCTCCAGCTTTTTTACTCGTCCATAATTCATATTAAATAGGAATGCTTAAATTCAAAACTTTACAACGTCGACCGGACCACTTGGAGAGAATTTAGACTGGTCACTGGGTATTTTAACTGGTGTTTGACGTGACCGGCGGACCACTGTTAAGGAAGAATGCCGGATGTACTATTCAAACCTTTTTGGTTTCTATTTTAAAAGTACAAGTAGCATGTAGGCCTACATGTAGGTCTAAACTTAGGTGTATAAACAAGTAAATTATATTATTTGTGATTACAAGTTTATTGATTATGGTTTATACAGTTTGGGTAAAGACAAAAAGATACTCTGAAAGTCTATAACATGTTTCATTTGAACAAAAGTGCACTGTAAGAGGTGTGTTTGTATGTTAACAACAGTGTTTTAGAATCCTTGAAGTTTTTTGTACAAGAGCAAGGCAGTTTTCCCTCATAATGCGCAATCAAGAAAAAACGAAATGTCTTTGAAGAGGCATCAAGTCCCTGGCCTAGGGCAATAGGTGTGTTGTAAAGCCCACGGCCTGAAGCAAGCTGTTGAGTAAAAATTCCCAAGCCAAAAGATGTGTCTGATCCCTATTTTGGTATTATTGAAAAAGCGGAAAGTGTTCTCTTTCAGCCCAGAACTTCACCATTTTCGCTTCGTAGTTATTACTGCTTCTAAAATAAACAAACATTGAAACTGACAAGTTCCCCTTACAAAGTGCGATACGATCGACATTATATTCAAATCCAGAAATGGAATTCCTGAGGAACTTTTACAAATGTTTCTTTCAACTAACTTCCTTTTTAGTTACGATTGCAGGCTGTCAATTAGTCTTAAACTAATCCCTTCAACGTTGGAACGAATATTGATAGGTTTACAGTTCCGCGATACTGTGTGTAGCCAGCATTCATATCGATTAATTGATAACCCAGCATTTTCAATTGACAAAGTTTATTGGCTCAAAAAGTTGTAAGCATTTATTTTAAAGCGCTCAATAGAGCCCTTGAATATGACGTCAAAACTCAAAGGACAACCTCTCTGAGGTCAAATGAAGACCTGTCATTGGTTGAGAATTGTGTGCGGCGCATATTCTCTCGAGCACATTTCAATTGTTTGACCTCTGTCATAGCGGCCTATGCAAGGGGTATTTACCTTTAAAATGACGTTAAGTTTTTCCAGGTGTTTTGATTTTGATTTTTCTCAAATAAACTTTCTTGGAATGATCAACAAAATTACACACTTCACAGACTCCTCGAGTCACACTAAGATAAAAATGTTATTGGGCATTCTACGATACCTGCTTGCCAGATTGAAAAAACGTCGCGTAAATCATTTTACCGAACGCACATTACAAGATGTTGCAAACTGTGACAAAAAGATTCACTTGGTTTGCCTTTGAGTTGATATTTCAGCATTTTTTCCCAACCTTAAAGTTCATGTTCACAGGTACCCGAGTTCAGATAAGTCCTCTGACAAAAAGTATCTGTGGACACCCCATGGGCATGGCGTACAAAGGCCCCAAAATCCACCTGTTTCACCCCCCTCTCTGTTGAACAAGGGACAAGCCCTCAATTCTAAAAGGGCATTTTTGACCAGATTACGAAAAATGATAAAAATCTCTCCAGCTTCAAGGAATGAAGTCTGGGGGAGACAACGACAGTGGAAAGTGCCCAGAGCTGAAATGAATACGGGTTTCAATTCTGCAGGTTGTATTTTACACCTTACAAGCTCATTCTGCCTTCATAAGGCCACCAGTTTGGGGGTTGGCTTAAATTCTATAGAATTTGTTACAACAACATGTACTTTTTAAGCGACTAACAGTTGGTAAATGTCTCTCTTTATTATTGGTTATTTTTTTAAAGAGACTAACAGTTGGTAAAAATCTCTCTGAATGATAAATTATGGGTGTTTGACACTTCATTTATCGTAATATTCCCATTAACGTGAACTTAAGACGGTGAAACAATTCTGGTTTGGAAAAAAAAAATAATAACGGGGTATCACAAAGTGATCTGTTTTTGTTGGAAATGATAAGCTTTGTTAAATTGCAGTTTGTGAATGTAACTGTGAGTTGTAAATTTATATGTAAAAAGTCATCTCTTAATTTAAAAACAAAAAAAATTAAGCACAGAGGGTATTGAATTATTTAACAATTATCAGTATTTTTGACTTCGTGAGGGCGTGGTGAAAACCAAAATGTGATGCAAAACTGGTAAAAAAAATGTGTTTTGTTGTTGTTATTAAGCTGTTCCGACGTGGTAGTCGGAACAGCTATTGTTTCTGTCCAGATTTTTATTTTTTAAAATTATTTTATTATTATTATTTATTTGGCCGTTGATGCAGTAAAACATCAAACAAGCAGTCGAAGATCAGATAAAACTGTAATTATGATGCAACAAATTTCACCATTGAAAGCACCCCCCAAATGTAGTTAAAAAATAGGGTCAATTGAATGAGAATTAGGACAAAATGAACAATGCAATCAATGATGGGTTTTATGATCTCTCCAATACAGTCCTCATGGTATCATTTACCATGAGTGGTATGTTTACATGGTGCATAGATTAAATGTGTCAGCTATTGATCCAAGTCATCATGTAATGCTTCGCATCGCTGACGGTACCATTGATTGGCATTTATGATTACTTAACCACACTAAATGCTGGGCGGCATATAAGGCAGAAGTCTTCTTATTTATGCATAAAGTAATACGGCTGGTCAGTTGCGTTAACATGCACTACTGAATGGAATTGAACCAGGGCTAGAACTGGAGAGGTTGCAGACATTATGTGGTAGCTGAAAAGTACAAGGATACTCATTATAGAAAACTATACCAGTAGTGATTTTTTAAATCTTTTTTTTAATTAGGAACTTGGTCTTGCAGCCTTCATACATGGAAATCGGGAGTCAAAATTTGCTGTAAACAAAAAAGTAGGGCACCCGATAGGATAAATGCACCAGCACCATCTTAAAAATATACTGCTATGCATCTTGAGAAACTGAGTAGGCTACAGTTAAAAGAATAAATCGAGCTGACAAGATGGATGCCATTGCCATGCTGTAGTGTTTGTGTAAATGCCAGGTTTTATAGTTGTGTACCTCGGATTTCACCCAGAATGCTATGCGCACCAATTATGCGCATTTATGGGCTCTCTACTCATTGACCTTATGTACATGACGTCATTTCAGTAGGGCGCCCTCGCCTAGAGGTCAAAAGGAGGTTGTTCATTGGCCAATCCTGTGCGCCGCGCGTACAAATCTGTGCGATTCGATTGTTTCGTCACCGTTTTACCTCTAAGATGGCGGTTGAATGACGTCAATGCATAACCTCTATTACAATAATTTCACAACCTTAAACGTCCCCAACTATTCCAAATCCAGCATGTTTTGTTTGATTCTGTCAGACTTGACTAGCACTAGACTGCACTAGACAACTGATTGTGCTTTATGGGATCAAGACCAAATCTATGGCTGTGTTTACCATGCAAATCTAGGTTTACGGCACATAGAATCATGCACTTTACAGGGTGCCATAAGCACAGAATTCTGTGGTAAGCATAGGCCTACCATTATTCTGAGTGGAGCTGCATTTAGAATGCATCCTTCATGTTAGGAAATCACGCAAGGGGGCTTAGGGTTAAGGTGTTCAAATTCAGAACAGCAAGTCAAGAGCCCCTCTGCATGAAAACAATCTTATAGTGTAAATGTTAACCTGTTTGCTTTTATTTTGTTTTCATGGCTACCATGAAGCACAATTAGCAAATTTAGCTCCTGATTAAATTTCTGTAAGGCATGCAACTGTAGTTAGCCCCCCCCCAAAAAAAAGAGAGGAATATGCCAGTCATCACAAAATTTTAAACTGTGTATTTCATTTTTCAATGGTACACTGAGAAGCAAAAAATGAGGAAACCGGCTGATCATCTACTGAAAAGTTGCATGCCTGTAGAGTAAAGTTCTTTGTGAACTTACAACATCAACTACACAGCGCCCACAACCCCCTTCCCACCCAAGTTGCTGGTAAGTGCAAATACCTCCTGAACTAATGCCTTTACAGGTCATGAGCTAGTCTTCATTCCCCTCAAGGTGCAGACTTAATGCACACTTAAGATGTTCTCCAAATTGAACCTGGTTCTAGAATACTCTGCATTCTGCTTTTGCAATCAAGATTTACCTTGATCGGCACTTCAAATAAACCTTTCCATGGGGCAGTTTTGTGCACGTGGAAAATATTGAAAAGAAAATTAATAAAGATATACTGTACATGTCATAAGACACGTACAGACAAATATCCATGCGCAGAAAACTGCACAATGAAAAAGATGTTTGTTCAAGGTGCCTGTGGAGAAAATTGTGTTTAGATGTTTTTATTTTCTTCCATGTGCTACGATTGTCTAGAAAACACGCTCAATTTTAGTGAGTCTCAGATTCATACACTGTGCATCTCAACCCCCTCCCCTGATTTCCTAGACTTGATTTGCCTGCTTTCTTCAGCTTTCCAATTTGCCAATTTCCTGCCATTATCTGTTGGCAGTGCCCGCCATTGAAGGAATTCCAGGCGGATGTGTGCACACCATCCCGCTAGGTGCCGCTGACACCTTCCTTGATCGGTTACAACCGTCAGCTGGTCAGGTGCTTCGTTGGATGTCACAAGACGGATCTCTTTCATCTGGACATACGTATTCAATGGTGACGTGTTTCTCAGAAAAAGGATCGAACAAGTCAAAGTGAATAATTATCAATTTAACCTTGATGTACCATTGCACATCATTTGTGAGGTCACACACTATTTAAAGAAGAGCGCCCTCATAGAATATAGGCCTAACATGCTTTGTCTGGGTAGGTTTGCTCACCATATTCACTTATTTTCACTATATTTTCCCAAGAAGTCCTCCAACAAAATACCAAAATACTGCAATGTACAGGATGGTATTGCAACAATGACTACAAATTTGACATAATTAATCCAGATTATTCTCCTTCACTTTAAGTTTAATAAAGTCTTGGAGCATGTAACAATGAAAACTAACACCACCACGCAGGATTGTTTACAAGGTATACGTTTCAAAAAAATACTACTGAACTAGTTTTTCCTCCAAATCGAAAAGAATGAGTCATGAAACAGCTGCAGACAAATTGTGTAAGGAAATATTGGCATTCCTGCATTATAGAGTCAACCCCTGTTGTTAAGGAAGTATTTCTATGTTCAGACTGGTTCACGTCATGTCCAATTGCCCGAAACCAGACATGTTTTACTCAACCATTTTACTCCTGTGCAGACAGCAAGTAACCAAAAGAATTTGACCCCATGACCTCAAATGGCCAACTCGCTGGGTTGTTAAGCTAGATGGTTGACAAAACATTGTACTGCACCTTTGTTACAAGTGTGTAAAATGTTGTTTCACTTGAAAGAACTCTCTGTTTCCTTATAAAAAAAAAATACAGAGAGTTCCTTTCTTTACAAGTTTATTTCGTTTTAGTATCCCCACCTACCAGTAACCCTCACCAGATACAATGTACAATGTACATAATAATAATAAACCATTCTTATATGGCACATATCACAGTGAGGTCCCTATGCGCTGTCAGTATTTTGCAAGGTATATGTGGAGCTACGTGTTGTAGTATGAGACCAATTCCTTTACATGGCACCATGTAATGGTTTACAAGGTGCTGTGGCGCATTATGCAGCCAATCATGCCACTTTTTGATCAATCAGAAGACTTAGAATTCAAAGATTTGCAAAGAAAATTTTACTAACAGAAAAAGTAATTATGACTGGTGGTTAGGCCTATAAGAGGAGTAATACAGACCCAAACTGTCTGAATATTAAGGAAACCAGTGAGTGAGTCTATCTTGCAGATTTTTTTTTAACGAAATGATCTCCGAAGCGATACACAACTTTAAAAATCCTTTCAAAAACCTTCTTGATTCATGGTGAACATTTAAAAAACAGATAAATATCGCACCCTAAATCAGTAGGTTTTGACATGTTTATACTAAGTATTTAAAGAGGAAAAACAAAATCACTTCTCTAGTTTAACAATAAAGCTTTGAAATCATGCAGCTGAAAGGTATAACTTCTTTTTTCGCGGAACCTTGATTTTTTCAAGTTTTCGAATGGGTATAACTCATCTTTTTGTCACGACTGTGAGTCACATGGGAGCTGCACTGTGGCTAATTCTAGAGGAGTAATCTTAACATAAACGTGCAATGAATCTCATGAATCCGACGACGTGAATGCAGACTGAATTATTGACGCTGTGTTGGGTGACACGTAAATGCGTTTGAGGCACACTACTTGTTTCAACATTATTTGCTTGCCTCGCAGCATTGAGAAAATTCCCGAGTTTTATAGGCAGAAGGGTGTGGCAAGAAGATTCTGTCAAGTCATTCAGGTTATGTTAATTTCCTGTCAAAAAATACGTAAACTCACATCTACTGTTACGGGAACAAAATTTATGGAAAAAGCAAACACATGATTTATCATGAATTTTTTTTATTTTGTTCATCTTGTTCAAAGTTTTTTTTTTTTCAAAACTGCTTTAAATTGAAAATAACCTTTATCTCTTTGCCTGACTTGACTTTTAAAATCATTTATATTTGACCTGTCAGTCACTAAAGCAGCCTATGTTCTATTGAAACTAGTAATTGTCAAAAAAGTGTTTTCTCATGTCGATCTTGGCCAAATTTTACCTCATAAAATCTTCGCTTCTTTTGATCAAACAAAATCTCAACTTGATCTCCAAACAACTTACCATCAAATCTCTCTGATCTTCTGATAAAGTAATCTCTACTTGTGCTGCTCTTTTCGTAAACTAAATCCTCAAACTCCGACCCGCTGGTCAGGCTGAGTTTTTCCTCCATGTCAGCAGTGCAACATGTGAAACCTTGTGGACATATTCTGAGATGTTCTCCTGTAGATCAGACACAAAAATATACAAGAAAATTAAAAATTGATCATCAGAAACAAAATTCTAAACAATCAAGCAAACAGGTTCAAGGAACTACAAGCTTTTCTTCCAAATAAATACTCAAGGAAATTTCTTAATGCGTCAAAAGTTATGAAAAACATACAGCACTTATTACAACAATCGCAAACAGTGAAGAAACAAACTTCTCAACAATAAAAAAGTTCTTTTCATATTTCTGCTTTACGTAAAAAAAAATTTTTTTAAATATATATAATTTTTCTGGAGAAGTGAACCTGGGCTCTGATACTGAATATTCACCTTTAAAGACTTCCATTTTAACAAAGCCTCCCAAGACTCATGACACTTGACCCTGCCCAGTTCACCTGTTCTCCTATAAACATTATTTATCCAATTGGGAGAGGCCTAGCCCAGACACAGTGGGATGCCATCCTAGTCTGTAGGTGGGTCTCAACATGAGTGGCGCCAGCGTAATTTCATCCTTTACCAGGCAGAGAGATCTCTTATAATAATGCGGAATTTAGGCTGGACATACATTTTTTGCCCTAAAAACAGTACCAGTTGCTTAACTTTTTTTAAAAATGCATTTCAGAAAGCAGAACGGCCATTTTTTTGCCATTTTATCAATAAGCTATACTTTTAATTTTTGAACACTAAGGTTTGTATGAGTTTAGTTAGTGAGACTAGAAAGCAGTCACGATCAGCAGGACAAGTCAAAAAGGGTTAAAAGGTTTTAAACATGCAACTACCCTAAAAAAACATAACACATTTTCCTGTCATGAAACAGCAACAACAGAAGCAACTTCCTGTATAAAAGCCATTAGGGAAGTGTTTTAGCAATCTAAAACCCACTAATGGCTCCATATCTGATCAATCCTGTCTAACAATAGAGAACGCAGCAGCCCGTTTCAACATGCCAAGAACTATGACACATATAGTTCAATCAGATATGGTCAAGTGTTTTTTATTATTGTTTTTTAGATGGAATGGAAGATGTCTGGTTTAGGCTTTTTAAATTAAATTCACAGCCTAGACAGAGCCTAACATCTGAGTTCAAAAGCCACAACTTTCTGGTTCATACACATGCAGGCTGATTTGTGTTAAGGTTGGATGTACAAATAGAAAGCTTACAGACAAAAACAATTACATTATTTGTTTTCACTTTTAACTCTTTACAGACCATCAATACACTCATCTGTAGAATCATCACAAAACACTTCCTTACATAGTTACTATTGCTGATTTTGTGTACTCTGTTTTCAGTAAAAAATTCCTTTAAAAACAAAAAACAAACAAATCAAGAAACAAACTATAAATGTTTTACAAATATAAAACGTATATCAACATGGGAAACATTGTCAAATGTCAATTCTTTACATATGTCTTTCACCATTTGTGTAAATGGAAGTACATGTGTGGACCAAATCTTACGGCCATACATGCAAATCACATCTTGCGGCCATTTGAGGCCACTACGGACATTTGTACAAGCTGCTTGTGGCTGCTACCAGTGTGTCGTAAGGGTTAACCAGACCTAATACCTGCACACCTCAAGTATCTAAAACTCAGAAAATCTCCTTTCCAAACTTTGTTCTGATACCATGGGGTCAATCACACTCATTGCCATAAACTTTCCAGGAAAATTTCATTCCAGGATTTTTTTTTTTTTTAAACAACCACTTTAATAAAGTGTCCACATCTCAGCGTTTTTTAATATTCAACATTACGCAGAAGTCTTGTAATCCATGAACTGTGACTTGCACGCTTAATGAGTCGAGTAATCGTCAACACCAACGCAAGCTTCCTGGAGAAAAAGGGCAGCATCCCTCGAGGATAACAACCTGAGAAGATTGGGGCGGGTAGGGCTCTAAAAAATTGATGAAACTCTGAAGTTGGCTTTCGTTTCGTTGATTTGTTGATAGCAAATCCAATCAAGGTGTTTTGTTGATGCAGCAGCTACCTTGTCATGTGTAAAGACGTTATTAGAAAATAACTCTCATGAAATGTGACATTCTTCTCATGTAGTCACATGACTGTGTTAACTTCAGTTTGAAATGCTAAATTCATGGAGCTTAATGCGGTGAACTCGCTCATTTTTAGTACATAAACTTTATGTAACATTGTTCTTCAGCTACATGTGACAACATTTACATGTACATGTATTATCACTAGTGCATGTTTGATAAAAAATGTACTCGATAATAATGAGCAATGTTACAGTATCTAACCTACATTCATACTGGAGACATTGATAATAATACAGGCCTACAGCATGTACAACTACAATGACAAAGGCAACAGTCATAAAAGGCACACACGGCACTATAACAATGAAAAACTGTTTTAAATTCTTCTTCAGTACAAAACCCAACAGCTGTCTTAATGCAGCAGGCCTGATACTTTGTTCTTTAAAAAGGGCATGGCAGTTTTTCCTTAGCAAAGGATTGTTCTTATTATCACAGAAATGTTAATTTCTACTGGACCATTTCAAGGGGCGTTGAGGCAATGAGCAGGGGGCACGGAGGCAATTGCCTCCTCTGCTGCCTCTGTGAAGTATCAGGCCTGATAAAGGTTTGAACATTCAATATGAGAACATGACCAATGAAATCTCTATCATTAGAAAATGCATTCATCATGTACTTGAAATTTATTTACACAACACAAAACTACCAGGTGTACTGTACATGTAAGTAAATATAGTGCACAAATACAATTCTTATAAGATGTCAACATGCACGACAACGATAACATTACCCTGGTTTACCTACATAACACATACATGTATTGAACGCATCGAGTCGTTTAGCACCCTACAATTCGCACGTCATCCTTTTTGTCTTCAAGGAGAGCTTCTAATTAAAATCTACCCAGCCCGTCCTTAGCACTAACATTACAACTACACGCCTTAAGGGAAAATATGCTGCTTACCATCCCAGAGTAGAGAAACTGGGGTCATCTACTGAGGTTTATTAAATGTTAAAGGAGTCCTTTGTTTATCATTTTAGCCAGTCCTGAATTCAAAGCACGTTTTTAATTAATTTATCGGGTATGTGAACAAAAGACCAATGTTAATATGAAAATATTGTTGTGGTTACAAAAACAACCATACAAAAGCATCAGGGTATTATAATGTATAATGCAGTGTACAGATTTGGAAGAGTTCATTTTGAAAGAGGGAATGCCTGAATTTGCATTTGTGTCTGGTGTATATAATACAGAGTACTAGAGGTACAGCACTGCATATTTGTCGCATACATTGCCCTGGGCAGTTACAGGGAATTTTAAACACACTGTATTCACATCCAGTGTTCAATCTTTCTAAAGCTGGATAGATTGTCATTATAATATTGAACTTCCTTGGCAAGTAGAGCTGAATCCAATGGTCATGTTTTCAATCATTATTTGGACAGCAACTGAGCGTGTTTAAAAAATCACCTTACAATTATTGATACTCCGCATTTTGTTCCAGCCAGCACATTCAGTATTAACTGAAAATCAATTACCATGGTTCAAAAGTTTGAGTAAAATACCAGATACAGGCATTTCAGAAAAACTATTTGATATATTTTTCATTTGACATGGTTAGTAGAGGAGCAGAGAACAGTGAAATTGTTATCCTGTCTTCATCTTAACTGCTTTATAAGGGTCGGGGGTGACAACCAGGATTAAGAAACAGGGGCTCAAAATTTGATGAAGGAATGTGGGGCATCCAATTTGCACATTTAGATGTATTATAATACTCTAAATGTAAATGAATAAACAATTCAAAGGGATCAGGCTAGTTCAGTGGTTTCTTTCCCTGCCTTTCACATCTGTGGGCCCATGGTTCGAATCCCTCCTCAGACCGGAGCCTTGCATGTGGATTGGGTATTTTAGTTCCTACCTGATCGTGGGTTTTCCCAATTAGGCTTTTCCTCCCACTTCTAAAACTGAACAGTTGTTTTCATTTCCAGTTCATCATGTTATTGGTGCTAATTGTGCTGTTCAATGTGCAATAAAATGAGTAAATAAGTTGGTCATAACCAGAGTTAGAAACCTCATTAGGGCTTACCCACATCCATAGTTCAATCCAATCAACAAAACAGCCCAATTACAAATCAAAACCACTTCCCTTTCCTCTTTCTCCTCATCCTTTTCTTTTTCATGTGCCTACATACAGGTGTACATAGTACTTAAATAACCAACAGCTGTCTGCATTTCTGTCACAACCGAAAATGGGAAACTTCTTTATTGCTGTTTCTTTTTAACAGATTTAAGATACAAAACATGCTATACATTGTAGAGCTTACATTTGAACAGGTAGAGGGGCTAATGGTAAACCCTAATTGTGAAAGGTTTGGATATTTTACTTCTTGGTAAAACTCATTGGTAGGGGAACTCTGGTAAGTCTCCATTTGAACAGGTGAAAGGTCCGCATTCTTTAAAGAATTAGCTGATGTATTGAACCGCTCTCCTTTAGGCAATTACTCATCTATTCAATTAATCATAAGCCTCTATTCTTCAGGAGGACACACTGGGTGGGAGGACCCAGTGTGGGGGAAGGGGGTGTGGGAGGATCAAAGAGATTAGGTGAGGGGATTACTGTTTTGGGGAAACTAATTAAAATGTTGTATTTTGTGCTGGGAAACCTCGGGCTGATGAATAATAAATGTGTCTTTGTTGATGGGATTGCAAGTTAGTTGAGTCCTTAGTTACTCATTGACAAATTCACAATGAACAGATTCAAACTGTAATGTTCTGTGCATCATGCTGTGTCTGTTTTTGTTGTCATTGGGTGACATGTACCATGGTATGGTAATGCAGTGCATTTTTAAGACCTAACTGCCCAAATGAATACTGACAAGCACTTGGCTAAACCAACACACTCTGAACGTAGCCATAAATAATTCTAACAACTTGACTCCTTTCATATAAAAAATTAAGACAATACGCTAACTTGATCTTGACAAAAAAGTACCTTGCATACTATAAAATTACCTGACTGTATATAGGCCATTAAATATTATGTTGTATAACATGTATTAAAAAAATACAAACTCAAAAAGAGGACCTTTGAAAATTAATTTAGATCTAACAAATAGATGACAAGTGCAGGCCTTGCATAATGCATCAATTCGGTGCACTATACTAACCACATAAACCATGGAGGCTGAAACCGCATTGAATTGCCCAGTTCTTTCATTTTACTCCCAAATTCTTTGGATTGCATGGTATCATTAGAAACCTCAGCCAGCAGGTCCAAAATATGACACCTACTCATCTCTTCATTGTCCAGTCTTACATAATCACTTAGAGGTTCATTAGGAGCCCATTGAGTCTAAGTTTCCTGATCAAGCCATGAGGTTCTACCCATGTGTTTGGTTTGTTATCACTAATTATCTGTGTTTGTCACACTCTGGTTGTTACTGAGAAATACTTCCATGTTGGTGCAAGAGGAGTTCATCTTATCAGAAAAGCAGCCCTTTGTTTGGTCAGCTGTTAAGCTTCTTGACTCATCCAGGAAGTATGTATGTTCAAGTGCTTGGATTCTTGGCTGGGAAATGATTCTCAGTTTTAAGGTTCTAAGCTGTCCAATTTATGACAGTATGAAAATTCAGATTTTTAGAACATCATCAACTAATGAAATTACAAGTAGGTAGGTTGGTGAAAATCATAAGCAAGATTATCCTTGCTCTACAGTGCTGTATGATTCCAATGAAGGCATTTTAATATGCAAACATTTGGACACATTCAAGTACAGGGATGACAGTCTAAGAACTACGAACAAAATTCAAGGAGGTACATTTTTTGAATAAATGCACAACACAAGACTTTCAAAATTAAAGAGGTCTATTATTCTGTCAACATTATTGTTTGTCGTTCAAAATCCATGGCGTTTATCATACGAGCATGTACAGCCAGCTCTGTGCTTCGAAGTATGGTTTTTATTTACATCAGCACAGATGCTTCATTTTACAAATCCTGTAAAATTAGAGGTGAATGTAGGTGTACATTTCTTTTGAAAGGAAATTCATAAAAATATTTTACTTAATTAGAAATTAAATAACCTTATATCTTTAAATTTAATAACACAAAAGAAACTGACCCTTATATGAGTCATAATTGCGTTTTTATTACATTTTTATGAGTATGTGTTTAGTGGATGGAAAATATTAAGAGCTTCACTGAAGCGAGTAGACGCCACTGAAAAAAAAAGGAAAATTAAGAAAACCCTTTAAAAAATTTACAATTGTTTATGGCGCTGCTCTGACTCATAAAAGAATCTTTTATCCTCATGGGTACTGGTCATTTCTGAACGCCTTCTCTACTGACAACGGAAACCCTGGTAATCACACGCTCATGGCAAAGCCAATTTTCACTGAGTGTTTATGGTTAGAATCTAATTTAAACAGTCCTTTGGTTATAACGTTTACAACCAAACCATGCCCCATGGATGTAAGGGTCTGAAAATACCCCAATGGTTCAACAGTTTATTTTGAGTGCAATTCTGTAATTTATGAGAAAATCCTTCCCAAAATTGTTCAAATTATCACATTAGGCCCATGTTTTAAATTCATACACAAATTGCAGGTCTTGCACTTCAGCTTGGATGGGGTGAAGCAACTTCCTGTTGTCAATACTAGCACTTCAGGTTCCATGAGGGTAATGTAAATTTGTACTGAAGCTTTACTAAGCCAAAAAGGCCACCAAGGTGAACCACAGAGAAAAAAAAACGTCCATCTAAACCCAGGTAAATGCAGGGGAGTTCTGTTCCATAAATTAGGTCCACGTTTCCATTCTTACAATGTTAAGTTTTGTAGAACTATGGGTTAAAAAATATATATATATGAGGGCAGTCCTCAATCATTTATAATAATAAACTCAAAGCACAAACATGCCTGTTCATATTTGCACTCTGGAGATTAACACATTAGCCTGATAAAACAAACAATAAACTCTAGGTCATATTTGAACAATGACTAGGATGCCATGTATTAAGTAAATCGTCAAAAGGACAAAGTTCAAAGTTCAAAGGGCAAAATTTAACAGTGATATTTTTACGGAACTTGTTCAACCAACAACTAATACTTTAAGTGAGTGTTCATAGAACTTACTGACTTGAACTCAACAAAACTTGATTAGATAGAGGTTTCTTAAAAGATAGAGGTTTCTTAAGATTTGTTTCACAGAGCCTCAAAGTGCTTTACAAAAACAACAAAGCAAAACAGCCAAAGAACAGCCTGATAAAAACAACAAAGCCAATTATAAAAAAAACTTTTTTAAAACAAGAAGTTGAATAAGCATTGAGGCAGATACATAGTGAACAATGTGAGCTGGTTCTGCCTGTTATCAAAAGAGTTCAAGGTGTTGTAAATGTAAGTCACCATTAATGTCTGTTGCCACTAATGTCTACACAACAGAACTGCCTCCCAGTGAGTGAAACGGTGAATCTGCGGTGGAATTATTAATAACCACCTGAAACTTTATTTGCAGACTACAAAGAGTATATGGTAAACTAAACCACATCAAGTTTTAAAGCATAGAGAAGTAGTCTATTGTTTAAGTTCTTGAAGTTGAGAGTGGACAAACACCAACTTTTTTCACAAAAAAATCATGCGACTAACATCAGTGTGTCATCTTTGTTGTTGATCTAGCTGGAAAATTAACCTTATCTGTTTCTGATTAGTAATGTGAATTGAACAAATTACAATGTAAAATTTCAATAAATTAAAATAGGCTATCAATGATGTGTGATGGATGGATGTGATGCACGAATGTACTATGTAGGGTTTTTTGGGTTTGAAGAGACTTTGACGTAAACTTTGAACTTCCATGAATTCAAACAGCTTAATAAATCATAATATACATGTAGTTTAACATAACATAACATAACAATTAAAATTTATAAGGCGCTATTCCATCAAGATCATAGCGCACTAGAAAGAAATTAACATGGAAAAAGGTGAGTCTTAAGGACTTTACGAAAAGCAGATAGAGTATTAGATTCCCTAATGGCAATAGGGAGATTGTTCCAAACACATTAATATACTGGAATTTCTAAACAAATCAGGTAGGAATATTCACACTGGCAGAGAAATAGTGGAGTTTAGAGTCATTATTACCTTTCATGTGAAACACTTACTTTTGAAATGCTACTTTGTGTAGTTTACCAAGTCTAAAATATTAACAAACTTCACCTTGATTTTTGTCATGTTATTAAATTGAATACCAAGTGTTTAAGTATTTTAATAAGGAAGTGGATATTTAGATGGCGTAGGCTTTCTTTTAGTAAATGATATCAAGCCAGAATGGCACTGAACATGCACAGTGATTGTTTTTCGAACTTAAACATTTTACCGTGAAAATTTGTTCTCTGATTTGGTGCCAAAATAATCGTTGTGACTTTGTATTCATGACATGGGAATCAGACCATGCAAAGTCACAATGTCAGACATTACTGCTTTTTACAGGTTTTAAACAGCTAGTCAAGACCTCGGTGTGAAAGTTTTAGCTCACTATAGCTACAGTGTGTAGTACTTGCTGAAAAACAGGAAAAAATGTATTTTTACACAACAAATGTTGAATCCATTCAAGTTTATTGAGATGACAGCAGGTACACATGTACATGTGTACCAACCACATCTCTGGCTACAGCACTAGGGAACGGACACTAACAGTAACACTCAGAATCTCAGATTCAAATTTTAGGGGCGAAAAATGATTACTTCGAAGGGAATCTTTTCTCAAAATAGTTTTCTCAAAATAGCCGCAGTGCAATAGCTCTACAAGTAAGTTTTTAAGGTAATTGATTTTTGGAGTACTTTTCAAAGTATGACCCTACCTTTAAATATGAGTCAATGTTTCATACTAAAATTAAAAAAACAAGATTCTTATTTTGACGTCAGTTGAGATATAGTTTTGTTTCCTTTCGGCAGCTTGGATGCAGACAAAATACTTTTTACTAAAGGATAGCAGTAGCCAACGAAAAGATAAACATCACGATTACCAATTTTTTAAAAGTAACAATTAAAAACCTTAAAAACTATGGGCCTAACAGTAACATTAAATTAAAATAAATATTGTTTTTAACGCATTTTTCAAATGTAAATATTTTACTTTACACGCAGCCTTGAATTTTTGTTTATCAGTTAAGTATGAACATAGTGAAGAAAGCAAATAGCCAAATGGCAATTCAACAGACACATTTAAAATTAGGCAAGTGTACTGTACATTTATTGAAAAATAATGTTTTAGAAACATTTTACTTTTCTTACCCGAAACTGCAAAATCCGGTACTTCATTTGTGCTAAATCCTTTATCTTGATAGGCATCCCTAACGTCTGCACATCCATTCTGTCCAGAAAGGGCTGTAGTAAGTCCAGAAAATACGGCCAAAGTAGTCCCTACCAACACGAAAATAAAATCCAATGAAATCGCCATGTTGCCTGGTACCTGGTACACAAATGCGAGAATTCCCCAGCGAGGCAATTTCAGCGAGTTCGTGTATTGTCCAAAAGGTGATTGAATCAGGCAGCACGACCGACGAACGTCCGCCCGAAAAATGCAGTACACCGTACCTCTCCCCGTAAGAAATTACAAAACTTGGTCGAAAATTCCACCAAAATGAACGACTTCATGTGTCCAACCGGTGCTGGTTGGATGAAAAAGGGGACTTCAGGAGTTCACAACAGTTTCACGGCATCGGAACATTGGAAAAAGCGACTGGACATGCAGTGAAAATGTGAAAATTTTGCGAAAGTGGTGGACTTGATTTCTTTTCACAGGCTACCACATATCGTAGGGGATGTACATTGTACATGTATACACTACCACAACATCGATTGAACGACGCACAGGTTGATTAAGCCGGGATATACCATTTTTAAATTAGGGATCAGGATAAATTTCACCCAAACTACACAAAAGTCATAACAATATTGTGACGTTCACAAGCAAAAAGTATATTTGAATCACACTAAATATTTACATTCTTCAAGAAATTAGCTAGTTTTTATACAAAATGCACTGTTGAAATAATTTTGGTTAAAGTACGTAAATATGTATAAACATTTCTCCCTATTGAATAATGTCACAGTCAACAAATGCCTTGCCGCTCTTACCAGCAGGGGTCAACCTCCCTGTGTAAACCAATTTGACAAAGAACACATTATTTTTTCCTTCAAACGTCAGTCTCAGCATACTGTTAGCAATAGTCTTACTCTTAGAGTACTGTTTACAAGCTTTTAAAATTATAATTTTAGTACTGAACATCCATATTATACATCCAAATATTTTAAACCCAAAAAGTACTGAAATGATTTTTAAAGTATTGAACTTTTCATTCCCGATGACATTTTATTCTTATTCTTATTCATATTTATTTGGCAATTTCACATAAAAGTACAAAAATACAAGTATATATACAATACGATAATACTCTAAAAGCATAATATGCAAGCATAATGATTTACAAAAATAATTCAATTTAAAAGTAATGATATGAAGAACATTCTTTTATTTAACAACTTTTATTCGTGTATGATCCGCCGTCGAGATTGTGAGATGGCGAGCGCATATAGCCGTCACAAGAGGGCGACATACAAACGTTTTTCTTTACGAAGCGCTCGACCCTTGTTGCCTGTTATTCTCAACAGAGGGCAGCAATAAATTTATCTTGCGAATTTTTAACAACCATTAACATTACACCATAATATTTATTTTTGAAAGACAGGGTCAGTAATTACAGAAACAAATATTTCACTTTACAGTATAATTGAAAGCACATAGTACATACAAGTACCAACCCTCCAAAGAAATCATTTCAGTATCTGAAAAGATAAAACTGATGAAAGATCCCCCAAATCATAAAATACAAAGTAAATTAAACAAGATTATAGACAAAATGGGACGGTTTTTGTTGGGTTCACCATCACAGTCATGTGGGTTGGAATTGTATGGTGCTGAAAGCTTCACAGCGTGAACATGAACTATTCCCAAAGCCATTCATACCTTTTAAAACCTGAACGTTTTTCATACTTTGTTATTGTTCTTTTGCTTTTGTTTTTGTATCAATAAACCATAAGGGAAACTGACTGGGTAAGTTTGAAATAATTTGGGTTTGAACGAAGAAAAAAAAATGACCGGAGCGGGACTTGAACCCGACGACCTCCGGTTTAATGTACCGGCGCTCTACCAACTGGGCTATCCAGCCCTATGTGGGCGGGCTCCCTATTAATTGGTCAACATCTTTGTTCGGGGTGCCAGGCGGAAGCCATACAACCGCTAGCTATCGTGTAGCCAGCAGGGATCTCACCCAAGTTTACAATACAACATGGGAAGCGTCAGTCTTAAGGTGAGGCGACTTTTTAGTAGTATCAAGTAATAAACCACAACGTAAACTGACTGGGTAAATTTAAACATATTATTTACAAGTTTAAGGTGTGTGTCCTGGGTCCAAAAGTTGTAAGGACATTTTTACATCAGTACATGTACATGTAAATCTGTTTATGTTTGTAGTCTTGTCATTTTAGCCTTCGAGAGAGACTCTGCTAGGGTCGAAACGTCAGGCCACTAACTATTTTGTTGACATGTTGTGTTCTTCTTACGAAAATGAGTTGAGATGCAATGACTACAAGAACAAATTTAGGCCTACTAATAAAAGGAC